>NCQT01104240.1:6162-20813 GCA_002740465.1 Stenocereus thurberi
ACAAAAGAATAACTAACCCAGAAACCTAAATCACTTTCGTAGGAATCACGGCAATATTTAGCGTCTGCATCAATCCCTTTAAACCCCTTGGTTCCCCCAAATGGACGAGTGAGGTCTCGTGAGGGTTTGCAGAAGATATAACCACAAAATCTTTAAAATATTTTTGGATTTTTTTAAAAATCAAAGCATGTATACATGGCAAAAGGGAAAATATCTATACATCTAGATCGATTTTATCGCCGTAACAACCTAGTTACTAAGCCATATACAAGCAAAATATACATTCAAGACACGTATAGGCTAAAAATGTATCCTGAGTCTCTTTTTTCACCCCCACGCAACACAATAAGATGATTTACACACCTTGGTGTTTCGTGCAAAGTATATTGACTCTGAATGCTAGGCTAAAATAAGGCAAAAGGTCATCTCCACTTGGCTTATGACTCCTTTTATTCTTGCTCTCTTTTTTTCTTTCTTTTTTTGTTTTATTACTTTTCTCGCTATTCTTCTTCGTCCAGGTGGGTAGTTCTTCGCTTATTAGGCCTTGAACTTAGCACATACTTGGAGTTCTTCCCTATTTAGAGGTTTTATTTGGCTGTACAAAGCACTTATTCAAGCCCAAATATAGGTGCTAGAGTTAAGCTTGCTTTTGCATCATTCTTTACGTATTTTTTTTCTTTTTCTCATAATGAAGCCAAAACTGAAAGTTAATTAATCAAGTAGACTATCCCCAACCCAAATTTCAATAACTAACACCAAAAGTCAATAGTTAAGTGTATAAGATAGGCACAAAACCGCACATGTGAAATGGCATTATTATGAGAGACCGGAGATCACATTGTATACAAGTGTTCCATCATGCATATTCGACCTATATACATGCCAGCACCCAAGCTACTAAAGGTCAAAACCAATCATAAAGGCACAAAAGTTTCCCAAGGCCAAAAAGAAAAACTATAAAAAAATTCAAAAATTCAAAAATTTTCACAAAAACTACACAAAAGGGTATGACTTCCCCACCCCCACACCTAAATCTCACAATATCCTCATTGGGACCCGATAAGTCACAACAACCACAAAAAGACACAAAACACAAAACAAAACACATAAAAACACCAAAGAGCACACATATACATAAGCTAATGCACTTATCCAAAAACATAACCTCACCCAATTGACAACAAGACCATAGATATATACAAAATAAACACCACTAATAATGAATATATAGAAATCCAACAATGCCACCAATCACAAGACACAAATATGCACAAAAAGCACACAAAGGATATATAGCCATCAATTAGCTCCACAACATCCCAAATTTCACCTCAAAATGACCACCAACAAAAACACAACCTACTAGCCACAACTAAAAAGAAAAATAAAGAAAATAAAAAGAGAGGGAGAAGAGCTAGAACGGTTATACTAGGTCGAGCTCTGATTGTACCCAAACTATGCCTCTCTATGATGGTGCTATGGGAGGCTCAAAGAGCATCAGCCACTCCTCCTTGTCTCTTAATACTCAAGTCTTCAGCTCGGACACTGTGAACACTTATAAAAGCTTATCATATGCCTTTACATACATCCGAAAATAGTGTGAATAAGAGAACACTAATGAGATCATAGCAAAGAAACTCAGTGCCCTCTTAAACTAATCAAAGGCCACAGAAAAATCGAAAGAATAATCAAAGAAAGTGATCCACTCAATTTGCCTAGACATATCCTCTTGGTGTGCACAATAAGGGTCAAAGGAGGGATTATACCCTCTAATGTCACCTAGGGACTCTTGGAATGCTTGCAAATAGAGGGGGTGGTGGGAACTAAGCGGGATGGAATGGGTGCTAAGTCAAGTAACTCGGTGCAAAGGGGTCAATATGCTCAATGCTAGGAGCGGCACCAACTCTCAACTCATCATTATATAACTCCTCAGAAGAGGGCTCTAACAATGCAATATCTTTCAACCAATCAAGTGAATCATCTTCAACACAACTAGCATCACCCTAGGAGACTCACCCATCTGCAACCTCGTGCACTGAGCTAAAGAATGGGAGAAGAAAGTAAGCTCAAGACACCCTTAGTAGTGTCCCTAGGTGTGCTAGACAAGGATAGAGCAACGAAGGGACGATTAATCACTTCCTCTCGGTCGGTCAAAGGTGCATAAGCCATAAAATCAGGCTCTAGGGAAAGAGAGGGCTCATAAGCATCATTGAGACTAACCTCAAGCATAGGAGAAGATAAACTAGGGTCGGTCTCATAAAATAGGTCACACTCCCTCATCTCACTAACAAAACACTCATGTCGCTGATTCATTGTCTCTATTACAACATTAAGTTTCGCATAGCTTGCATCAAAAATATCATAATAGGGACAAGAATTTGTATCATGGTTAAAAAATTGACAATAAGAGCACAAAAGAAGAGAATAAGTGTGCAAATCATAGGAAATGGCGGAAGGGCACACAAAAGACTATTCTCGTAGTGCCATTGGTACCATGCCAAAGACTCAAACAAATCCTATATATTATCAACATCCAAAGAGCACACATCACCATCATAAATGGACTCAAGAGTGGCTTGAGTCTCATGTGTTATCCCCTCAATCACAACATTGCATATTTTTCATTTTTCATATGTGAATGCATATATAGAGCACAGTAATAATGCAATCTAGACAAGTATTATCGAAATGGTTCATGGCTAAACTGAGGTAAGTGGAAAATAGCCATTTTGATTTTTTTTAAAATTTTGA
The DNA here is from genome assembly GCA_002740465.1 of Stenocereus thurberi. NCBI lineage: Eukaryota > Viridiplantae > Streptophyta > Magnoliopsida > Caryophyllales > Cactaceae > Stenocereus > Stenocereus thurberi. The sequence continues at coordinate 8,914 of NCQT01104240.1, forward strand.
TTTTTTTAATTTTTCTTGCATTTTCTAAAGGCCTAGCTTCGAATGCTCAAGTAAACCCCGATATTGAAAAGTGTCAAATCCCCGGTAGTGGTGCCAAAAACTTGATAGAAAGAATTTAAGTTTTAATATTTGTAACCCCAAGTGCAGGGTCTATTGTCGAGTATTCGAGGTGTCATCCACTGGGAGTTCGGTTTTAAGTATCGGGATTAGCTCAAGTGGTTCAAGTTAGGTCAAGTGAAAAGGAAAGAAAGACAAGGAAAACTAAGCTAATAAACATATGAAAAGAGACTTAGAGTTGTAATTTGATCAATTAACAAACCAAGCAATTGGGGCAGCTCCTAACCTACCAAACCTATACTAAAAACTAGAGATGGTCAATTGCACCATTAAAGATGACCCAAGCCCTCTCTCAAGGGTCATGAGCTAGCCTAATTAGTCTAACTACCTATTTTCATGGGGTTAGCCTAATAAGACTACGAGATTAGCAACCCTCGGAACAAGCTAGGCTAGGGACTATTTCCATTTCAAAATCCCAGCTATGCTCTCCCCTCACACTAGCTAATCGACCACACCTCTCGACATAAGTTACTCGCCCAAAATATGGATGAAAGCTCTCTCAAACATTTCATCGAACACTTGGCAAGCATGAAAGAAAACACTATGTTCAAGGCACAAATTAGCATGGTTAGGCGTTATTCAAGATTAATTAGCCATTAAGAGGTAATCACAATCCAAGCCAACAAATTCTAGCTACTAATCATCACAAGAAAACCGTGAAATCAAACCACAACTAAACTAGCAAGCTAACATCGATTAACTACAAAAAATAAACATTTAAAACATAATCTAAACTAACATGCTCTAATGAAATAAGGAAGAACAAAATATGAAATAGAAAGAGAAAGAGAGTAGAGAAAACTTATTCTTGAATGGCTTGAATGAAAATCTTCGTTGAATTTGAATCCAAAGCAACCAAAATACAATATAATCTATGTAATCTAATTCCCCCTATTGGGGTTTTTACTAGCTAACCTAATCTAAAACTAGCCTAAAAGTCTCCAGAAGAACCCCCCAAAAAAGTCCCGAAGAAGGCCCTCAAAAAAGAAATCAAGCCAGAGGAAAAATAGGAGAATAGAGCATCATCCGGCAACGGCCGTCACACTGACGACTGGTGGCAGTTGCCACCAAGATAACTAGTCGTGACCAAGACAGTTGACCGTTGCCACCCCCTACCCAGCCACCCGCAGGGTGGTGACGGTTGCGGGTGGTGGCCATGACTCCTATCGTCACTTACTTCACGATGTTCCTGCTTTTCTTGTTCCGTCTTCGTTCCTTTCTGTGGTATTTGCTTGATTGAACTTATTGCCTATAAAAATAAACAAAACAAATAAAAATCCTAAAGATTATATTATTATACGAGCTAAGATTAAGTGATGAANNNNTGTAAAATATGGCAATTTAGTACTGAACAAGGAGATTAGAAACAATTCTAAGAGCATCTTTTTGGAAGGCATCTTAAGTAAGAACTAAATTTTCTGGCCTTAGAAATAGGTAATTCCGCGATCGCTGAGCGTAATAGGATATCATCATCAGGTTACTATACATTTAACATGCAAGATATGATTATTCTGTACTTTGAGGATACATTTATATGTTTACAACCAGGGGTGGGCAATGGACTAGGTAGGGTTGGGTTAGGGCCGGCCCGTTTACAAAGTGGACGGGGTCCGGTCAAGGTTGGCCTGTTAACTATTTAGGTCGGGTTGGCCTTTTTGTGTAAATAAACGGGCGGGATAACCCACTTTTGGGCCATTTTAAATTGGCACAAACTGGCACAAAAAAACTATGTATAATAATTATACTTATGCATAAAGCGATGGTAATAAGCTTAGCTAAGTGGAAAATGTAAGCTAGTGTATCCAGTAGGAAAAAAATAATGGACCACTGAACGAGTCATAAACGGGCCGACTCGGTCTATCCCATTAATATGCCTTGAGGGGTCTGCACACTATTGACCCGGTTAGTTATTAACCCGACCCTTTATTGGCCCTATTTTAGATGGGTCAACCCTCTTGACCCAATGGATACTCGATCCATTGGTCACCCCTATTTACAACTATATAAAACTCCTTATGATTAGTGTCAAAATACTAAGGGTATATTCATTATGACCATGTTGGATGAGCATAAACCATATTAGGGCATATTACAACAGATTAGAGTAAGTTTGAGTAGATTTGATCGGCAGAAAGTAGGTTGGAGTGGGTAGAGTAAGTTTGACTAGCTGTTACCATATTAAAGCAGTTTAAAAGCAAGTTTGTGAGTGGAGTAGAGCAGGTTGAAGCAGGTTTGACCTGTAGTTGGCAAATATGAGTAGATTAGAGCAGATTGAAGTAGGTTGGAAAAGGTTTGACTAAATAGTTAGCAATTTTGACCATGTTTGAGTATAAATAGAGTAGGTTGGAGCAGCCAGCAGATTCAATATGCTCATAATGAACTAACACTAAAAGGAAATACTCCAAAGAGCTATAAACTATTAATTAGATCATTTTGGCTAAATAATCCCAAAATAAAATATTATCATCGCTTTAAAATAATCTATTTTTTTTAAGTCGACTGTATTTGTGCATATATTGCCTATTTAGAGTGGTCATGCATAGGACATAGCTGACAGACATATGGGATCCTTAGTATTTGTAAACTTTAATGGTTTGCGAAGTCATTTGTGTCATATCAATCAAAGACAATATAAAATTTAATGGCTTTTTTTTGTCAGTATGAAATTAAAAGGTTGAATTAATGGAATCCCAAATCTAAAAATACAACCAAAGGAGTTGCTCTGTGACCATGTGGGCTAATTTGCACTCTGCACCCACCCAGGTGGTGTTTAGATTCATACGTAAAAGATAAACTTTTTGTGTTTTCAGGTCAGCAACATAAAACCCGACTATTTACTCCCTCCTATTTGATTGTTAGTAGGCCCCCGCTCCTTACTCGCTACTTTCACGCTACCGTATCTCTTACCCACTGCATTTTCTTGCATGCTCCAAGGAGCTCTTACACCCTTGTAACACATCATCACCCATGTCATCAATAAAAAGCCACGTCAATAAAAAATTATAGAAAATGAATTTTAAAAAAAAGTTTGGAAAGGAGCCACATTATGCGGCAGGTTCGGTCACAAGTGGTTATGGAGCATAACCCCACTTTTTCGTTTTCTTTTTTTGGTCAGATAATTGTATTTTTATGTTTTTAACAAATTATATGTTATACTTATTTAATCAATCACATTACTATTTATGCAAGCATCACGTTTCCTTTTCTTTTTTTTTATCTAAACGGTATTACCTTTAAATAAAATCTTGCTTATCAAGTGGGAGATGTACAAATGTTAAGAGAAAACACTCTCTCCCCAAGAGCTTGATCTAGTCAATCGCTCAAACAAAAAAGTGAAATGAAGTGCGACTAGAGATCCTGTTACTCATGATGAAGATGCAACATCCATGGACATGGAAGCAAACATGGATAAACTCCCCAGCAAATGCCAAGAGCCTCCTTTAGGGACACTTTGGCCAAGAACAATCCCAACATGGTCTTCTCTTCGTATTCCAATCCTGTTTGGAATGTAGAGGATGATGACTATTGCACATCTGAAGATGACGAACTCAACCCAAACTGGGAGGATGATCTGTGATGCCCTACCATTCATTTAACCAAGGAGCAGAAGCATCAGTTCAAACAACCCTGGAGGAAAGCCTTAATCATCAACATGTTTGAAAAGTGAGAAGGGTTTTTACGCTTACAAAGGAGTCTTGAGTCTAAATGGAAACTCAAGGTGATTTCTCTCTGATCGACGTTGGCTGTGACTATTATATTACTAGATTCACCAATATGGACGACTATCGTCACTTGGTTAATTGGGGCCAACTATCTCACGATCTGTAGATGGGTGCCTAATTTCGTACCTGATAAAGCACCCACAAGTTTCTTTACTGCATGGATTCATATATTTTGACTTAGAATTCCTTGAAATGATAGGCTCAAAAGTGCAGTGTGTAATTGGTATAGATCAAACCATAGTTAATGTGGATCGAGGCAGATTTTCAAGGTTAAGTGTGGGAGTTGATCTCTCAAAACCATTGTTATCGAAGTTTTGACTTTGAGGTCGGGTTCGGAGAATCCAATACGAAGGCATAAAGTTCATATGCTTCAAATGTGGAAAAGTTGACATCGAGAAGATAGTTGACCCACATATCCTACTAAGGAGAACTGGGGCTCAACTGACCATCACAAAGGACCTCAGATTAATCCAACGAAGGCAACCCCTATGCACAGACTTGAATGCATGGAGGAATTTAGTCCTTGGATGTTGGTAAAAGATTGATTCGCAAGTAGACTCCCAGAACAAACAGCACAGGAACCAAAAAGGAGAACACGCCATCCCATAACCCACCCACCCTAAGAACTACAGGTACCCAACCAGCAACCACTAATGTGGTAGGAAAAGGAAAGAACATTGAACAAGGAGCATAATCTTGTTTAGATCAAAGGTCCTTATTTGGTGGATCTCGTTATGCTATTTTGGAAGCCATAGCTGAGGATACTCCACAAGATAATTATGAAGGCACACCCATAATGGAAAATATAACGCTAATGGAAGAAAAGGAGGTGCAAGCCCAGGAGCAAAATATGGAGGAAGATATTACAGAAGATCCTACTCAAGATTTACTGAATGAGGCCAATCTTCAAAGGTAAGATTCAGCCAGAGGTGATATTTCCTTAGATAACCCAATCTCTAAGGAAAGTACAGCGAATAAGGAAGCCCTATTTGCTAGACTCCCACTATGACCATGTAACCCGAATGAGATAAGGTCCACTTCTCAGGCTGATATTTCAAGAAGAACCCATATCCAAGCCCCGTCCAAAGCCCACCTGCTGGGAAATCTCTCTATGCCAACCCATAAAGAAAATAACCATGACCCAACAAAATTGACCCCTCAAACTATCGTGTCCTCTCAGCACCAACACACCTCAGCTTGTTATTGCCCAAGTAGAGATAGTTACTGATGGCAGAGTCCTCGCTTCATTCAAGTGACCCCCCAATTAATGCTTAGCTAGCTCTTCAAGACTTTGAGACTGGAAACTCATCCCATGCTCAAGCCCAGGATCAGGCCATGCAACATGAATTTCCTAATGCACCAGGAGTGGGCATATATGGATTCGATGGATGCCAGCAAAATTCTACATGCAACCTTGTCATCTCCCTTGAGGAACTAGACAAGAACACAAATGAAGACATTACTCTTCTCCCTATCTCTGATTATTTTATGGATAGACAAATGTCTAACTTAGTATCCTTATCCATCATGACATGGAATTGCTGAGGGTCTGCAAGTAGACTCTTCCTTAGTACATTAGCTAAACTGATACAGCACTACGACCCTCCTATCCAGCATTGGTAGAGACTAAAATGAGCAGCTCTTCTGCTGAAACAGTTTGCAGAAAATTACACTTCGATGGCTTATACAGAGTTGACGCTCAAGGCTTTCGGGGGAATTTGGATCCTCTGGAAAATAAATATTGTTGACTTGTAACTAATCAGGTCTGGTAACCAGTTTGTTACTATGGATGTTATCCAAAGGAGCACAAACTTGGTCTTTGTCTATCATATATGCAAGCCCCAATGAAACACTTCATTAAAGCCTTTGGAGGGAGTTAAGAGAATTTTGTAGCACCTGTAATAAACCATGGTTATTAGCAAGCAACTTCAAAGAGACAAAAACCATGGATGAACGTTTTAATTGCAGTGAAGATCTTAGCCGAAGATGTAATAATTTTATTCTTTGGACTGAGAATAACCAACTACTGGATTTGGGCTTCTCTGGACTATGGTATATGTGGTCTACAGGGATTTCAATGGAGACTATAAAGTATGCACGTCTTAACCGCTGGCTGTGTAACGAACAATGGAGGATAATGTTTGAGGAAGCTATTGTACTTCACCTACTTCAGAACAAATCCGACCATAGTCCATTGGTCATCTCCCCAAAGGGATTCACGTTGGCACAACCTGTTAGACGGCCCTTTCATTTCCAAGCTGCTTGGATCTCACATTTGTCGTTTCAAGATTTCCTAAAGGAAAACTGGAATCAACACATTCTACTGTATCCCTTACTAACTCAACTATCCACAGCCTTGGAGGAATGGAATAAAGTCGTCTTTAGGAATCTATTCCACAGGAAACGTAAAATTTAGGCTCAGCTTGAAGGCATCCAAAAACGACTGCCCCATAGCCCAAACTAATTCCTACTACAGCTTGAATATAGCCTTCGAAGAGATCTTGATGAAGTACTCGATCAGATTGAAACCTTTTGGTTTCAAAAATCTAGAGCAGGAGTTAATAGAGATGGGGATAGAAACACTCAACTCTACCATCTTTGCACCATTTTTCACTGGAAAATAAATAAAATAGAAGTTCTTCAAGACCAGCATGGTAACTAGATTAGTGAACAAGCAGAACTTCAACATATGGAATAGCAATTATTTTTAGAAGTCTACTCAGACAATAATGCGCCCTATACTCCATGGCTCCTTCCCACAAATTATTATCCCAAGCTAGCAATGACAAATTTGTAGGAATTGGAGAAACCATTTATGAAAAGCGAGATCAAGAAAGCCCTCTTTGATATGGATCCACACAAGGCTGCAAGACCGAATGGCTTTCAAGCTCCATTTTACCAACGGTTTTGGGGTCTCACTGGAAGCAATTCCACTCAGCCAGCACTGAGTGTTCTTTGTGGAAGCTCTCTACCAGAAGGCCTCAATGACATGTTCTTGGCTCTTATTTCTAAAATTGAAAACCCCCAAATGGTCTCCCAGTCTCGATCCATTAGGCTATGCAACGTGGCGTATAAGGTGATAAAAAAAGCTGTTGTAAATCGGTTGAGGCCACTCCTCAACAAAGTCATAGCTCCAACTCAAGCAAGCTTTATCCTCAATAGGCAAATTACAGACAATAATATAATTGTCCAGGAAATGCTTCACTCAATGAGACATAAACAAGGTGTCAAAGGTTTCGGGGTGATTAAAATCGATTTGGAGAAGGTGTATGATCGACTTAGGTGGCAATTTATCTGAGAATCCCTCCTTGGCCTTGGCATCCCAATTCGAATTATTAAGGTTATCATGAGTTGTTTGGATAGTTCCATCTTTAGTGTTCTATGGAATTGGGAGAAATCGGAACCTTTCAAGCTATCTCGAGGAGTTCGTCAAGGGGACATATTTATCCCCATATCTCTTCGTGATATACATTGAAAGACTTAGCCACCTCATTCACGAAGCACTTGATAAGGGGGAATGGAAACCCATTTCCGCAAGTTGAGGATGTCCCCTACGATCTCATCTTTTCTTCGCTGACAACCTCATCCTTTTTGGAGAAGCATTAAAAGAACAAGCTAGCATTGTTAAAAGGTGCCTTGAAAGATTTTTCCTTACCTCTGGCTAGAAGGTCAGTTTGCATAGATCTATGATATGCTTCTCCAAAAATACGTGTGAAGCTGTCAAAGATGAGATCAGTGCTGAATTGGACTTACCAACTACTAAGGATTTGGGTAAATACCTTGGGCTACCTACTGTTAATGAGAAGATCACTAAGCACACCTTTGAAGCTATTTTAACCAGGGTGGATGGAAGGCTAGCTGGCTGGAAAGCCTGCATTCTTTCTATGGTCGGACGAGCTACATTGGTCCAATCCACCATTGCTCCTATACCTTCCTCTGTAATGCAAACGGTGAGATTACCCAGGTCACTGTGTGATGAGAAAGATAGAAAGTCTAGATAATTTCTTTGGGGTGGCACAACACAAACGAGATGCGTACATAATGTCTCTTGGGGGCAACTTACTAAACCCAAACAAGCAGGGGGGGCTCGGGTTCAAGACTATGCGAGAGACTAATGCGGCCTTTCTCATTAAACTAGATTGGAAACTAATGGTGGAGAAACATAAGCTATGGTCCCAAGTTCTTTGGGCCAAGCACTATAATAGTCGCTGTGATATTGACATGTTCCAGCCTAAGGCTTATGCTTCTAATACATGGCGAGGGATACTTAAAAATGTGGATTTCCTCATACAAGAATTACATACCGATATAGGTAATGGAAAAAGAACATTATTGTGGTCCCACATTTGGGCAGATTCCAAACCGTTATGTCAACATACTCTTAATGACATACCACCACACATTCAAGATAATTAGTGGAGGAATTATGGGATGCCCAAACTGATAGGAAATGGTGTGTGTTCTTAGACCTCCTACCCAAGGATGGCATTCAAAAAATTGTAGCATATGAGATGACTCAAGGAGATGACAATGAAGACCATTTCATATGAGATGCTACATCATATGGAGGCTTTTCTATCAAGCCAACGGTGATTATTATTTGAAAGAATATACAAGAGGAAATGGATCCAATTTGGAAGTTGATTTGGCATGCCCCACTACCTGAAAGAGTGCGCTTGTTCCTTTAGTTAGCACGGCACGATTGCCTCATGATCAATTCTAACAAATTCCATCATGGTCTCATGGATGATCCATAATGCAAGGGTTGTCTCAGTGGTGAGAAACTATTATTCACATCTTAAGAGGCTGCAAGTATGTGAAAGAAATTTGGTCACATATAGTGCATGTTCGTCACCAACCTGCATTCTTTAACTTGCCCCTAAGGGATTGGCTTTATTTAAATCTCATAAACTCTGCCCAGTAAGAGAAAGATTGGGTTATAATCTTTGCCTTGACAGCTTGATGGCTATGGAAATTGCAAAACAAACATTACTTCGAGAATTCAGACTTCCACCAACAACAAGCCTGGACCTTTATAAGAATGAGACCTACGAAATCATCATAGCCTTCAAAGCACCTACTCAATCCAGCACGATAGCTACCAACCAACGAAACAGGATGCCTTCATGTGATGGACACCCGCTGCGGATAGTTGGACAAAACTTAATGTGGATGGAGCCTTAAAAGGCAACCCTGGTCCGCCTGGAGGAGGAGGTATATTTCGAGACGGTTATGGCAATTGGATTAAGGCCATTGTGGGCAACTTTGGATGGTGTGCGTCCGTGGAAGCTGAGGCTTCGGCCCTACTCAAGGGTCTACATATTGCCCGAGAAGCTACGTCGAAATAAATATGGATTCCCAAATCATTGTGAAAAAGATCCAACAACCATGCCAACGACATCAGCCCCTGTACTTCACCATCAAAGAATGCCAGGAACTGATTTCCAAGAGGAGGTAGGAAGTGAAGCTTAGCCATTGTTACAGAGAAACCAATAGAATTGCTGATCACTTTGCAAATCTAAGAGTTAGTCAAAATTCCTCTCTTGTAATTTTTGAGTCTCCTCCTATACCTATTCTCACTATGCTTTTTGAAGGTGTTTCCAAGGTCTTTTGACCTCACAGTATTCCCAATAATTAAAATTATTTAGAGGCATAGCCCCCTCTTTCACACCAAAAAAATAAATCTTGTTTTTAATTTTTTTAACTTGTTTTTTCGGTTATTTACACTTGTAATTTGCTTGATTTTCCATTATCTCTCTCTTCATGTTAGCATTTGATAGAAGTCTCTACAAATTAAAAATGGCGATGAAAGTAGTCAAAAAAGAAGTTGGAAGAGATTCGATTCGTAAGCTTTACAATTAATTTATTTCTCCTACTATTAAATGCACTTCATTTAGTTCATATTTATCTTTAATTGAATATTTTAATTTTGAATAGCATTCTCAGAGGATAATGAAAAGAAATTCTGTTCATTGAGGTTGTGGATGTTTTGTTCATTTTAACTTGTGATATTGGTCATTATTGGGTTTGTTTTAATATATTTTCTTATTTTGTATTTGTTAATTGGATTATAGATGTTCATTTGGTTATGTAATGCTGTTCATTTATTTTTGTGACGTTGTTATTTTAATATATATAAGTTGGTTTATAGTTGTTCATTTATTCGTGTAATGTTATTCATTTATGGTTATGAGTGTGCTCATTTCTTCATTCATGTTGTTCATTTTGCAGATAATATTTCTTCTAGGTGACATATGATTACTTTGGATCCTTTGGCAGTTGATTTAGTTGAATCGATTGCATATTCTGAAGATGAAGCATTTGAGATTTATAATGATTATGCATTTAAGGTCGGGTTTAGTGTTCGCTATCATAAGATTCATAGCAGAGCCCGAAATCAAGATTTGTCAATGCATCAGTTTTGTTGTTGGAAGGAAAGTTGGAAAGAAAATAAAGGCCAACAATGTAAGGAGTATACAAATATTGAAGTTCGGACTAGGTGCAAAGCAATGATCCAATTTAATATTGACTTAGATGGAAAATATATTGTCATTAAGCATGTAGCTCAGCACAACCATCCGTTTTGTGGTATTAATGAGCGGCATCTTTTGCCTTCTTATATGAAAGTCTCAACTGAAGACCTTTTGTTTGTGACATAGCTTTAGGGACGTAGGAGTCCGGGTGGCAGATGCATTCCTTGTCCTGATAAAACAAGCTGGTGGAGCTTCTTTTGTGGTCTTCAGTTGAAGAATTTATATAATAGGATTGAGGATTACGCTAAGAAATCATTTGATGGTAGCGATACAAATTCACTGGTGGAGTTTTCAAGAAACGATTCAATGGAAACGATTTTTATTATGATTTTGAGGTTGATGAAAATCGTTCTTTGGTTAGGTTTCTTTTTTGGGCGTGACAAGCAGATGTTAGAGGATCACAAGCTATTTGGTGATTCGGTTGTTTTCGACACAACATTTCTTACCATAAGTATGACATAGTTTGTCCTCCTTTCGTTGGCATGAACCATCATTTCAAAAATTTCAAGTTTGGTTATGTTTTTATTATGAATGAGAGAATTCAGTCTTTTGAATGGCGGTTTTGGACTTTTTTGAAATCTATGGGTGGCAAATTCCCAAGTACCGTAATGACTGATCAGGCTTTTTATATGGCTGTGGCGATAGAATTAGTTTTTTCTGGGGTTCAGCACAAGCTCTACGGTTTTCAGGCCATTGAAAATTCAAGAAAGCATATCGGTGCACTAAGAGAAAAGCAAGGTTTTATGGAAATTATTTGACAAAGTTTTGATGGATTTTGATACGAAGCCTGAATTTGATCATTTTTGGAAAAGGCAATTGATTTTATTATTGCTTTATCACTTGTATCTATCTGAACTTTTTTAATTTTTTGGTTCCATTATTTTAATCTTTGCTCATTAGGTTTGATTGTGTTTTCTGCATTGAAAATTATATTATTGTTTATTAGATATTTGAATAATCACTTTGTAATTCATTATTAATTAGTGACTTATTGTAATTCAACGGCTCATACGATGATGTTCATTTGTATTGTTTATATTGTTCAAACGTTTTGTTCATTGGAACTCATGGTTTTGTATTTTTTAAGTTGTTTTTTAAAATGTATTATCTACATACATTACTTCTTGTATTGTTATTCATTTGTGTTGGTATTTTTTTAACATTTTTAGTAATTATTTATTTGTCAATTTTTTAGGATGGTGGCAATGTATGATTGTGGTGGCACTCGCCAGCTTAATAATCTTTATTCATTAAGGGAAAAGTGGAGCCCTGCTTTTTCAAAGAGCTTTTCAGGAGGGGTATTGTCTTCACAAAGGAGCGAGAGCACAAACAACTCAATAAAAAGACGGTTGCATGCAATTGCTAACTTATGTGACTTCTACAACATATTTTGTGATGTTATGTCAGAGTGGAGGGAAAAGGACAATGGTGAAAATCATAAATGTTCTAAGGGTGATGTGGAGATGGCCTTTCTGTCAGTAAGTTTGTTGAAACATGCTAGGTCTATTTATACTATTGAAACTTATCG
>NCQT01104247.1:0-14071 GCA_002740465.1 Stenocereus thurberi
CACATCCAACCCTAATTCTTTTAATTTGGTCGCTTTGGACTCTCTTATACATCACTTAACTCTACAAAATTATGTGTACTACCAAAATCAATCAATCAATACCTGAATTCATGTCTTTCCATAATGTCCAGTAACCCTCATAGTTTAAAACCCTTGTATTCCATTTATGGCATGTAAAGATCTATAAGGTTCAGTTTCTATCATCTTAAACCCTACTACTTGTCCTTCCAGCGCTATTCACTCATGTTCCATATGCTCCACTCCTTCATCATCAACTGCTGCTAGTGCCTCTACCAAAAACAACTGAGATTTTTTTGTTTGACATCTATGCCCCCTTTCATAAGGTTGATCATGGAAATAGCATAACCCCTTGGCAATCTTGTCTGCTCTTTCAGCTACTGAAATGACCCCTATAGGCTTAAAACTTTGATTAAAGGGTTTAGCTACATTTTGATCGTAACGAACTATTAGAAGACATGCCATAGCTAGAGCCATTTGCAGAAGCCCTAGAACTAGGAGGACCTGCCTGAGCACTTCCTCCAAGTGTAGATCTTGGAGTAGCTAATAATGGAGGCTTAGTCCCAAAAAGTTTTTGACTTGGCCTAAGAACATTAATAGCTTCCTCTTGTAGCCTAACAAATTCGATTGCATCATCTAGAGTCAAAGGATTGAGGACTTTGACAAAAGGTTTTAAGTTGGCTTTAAGACCACTCACANNNCTAGCTATAAAATAGTCATCAGGTAGTACAGGGGTTTTCTGCAGCATTAATGATTTTAGCTACTCAAATCTCTCTAAATATTCTTCCACAATCCTAATTCATTAGAGTTTATGGAAGTCCTCCACAACCTTACTCCCTAGTTCTTCTTTAAATCGATTACACATGTCCACTATAAAATCACTCCAATCTACTGCTCCTTCCGCTCCATTGTTATTGTCATAGCTTCTACTTTACTTTGTCCCAAAAGATCATATCTATTTATTTAAATCAGAATACGAAGTTATTAGTCAATTTTAACCCTCATAAATAAACTATTAGACAAATATCTAAAACTTCTTTGGTGCTTAAAACCATGCCGAACGAGATTAAGTTTGAGATTATGTTTTTTATATGGGTCATTTAATACACTTTAAAATGAATGTTTTTTCAACTATGACAATAATAGAGAAATGGGTGGAGTACTTAGGTGGTATTTTGTAACAAGACATTTAGCATTTTGCATTAAAAAGGTGGACTTTATATACATATTTCATTACATTGTTTCTAAATAAATTTTGCTAGGAACAAAAATTATCTTCCTCAAAATCCTTTGATGTAAACACGCGAAGTTCCATAAATCCTCCCCAGTAAATAGAGGTTGGATGGAGCTGGTTTCTGTTGTTTGGAGTCTGTAACAAGCAATCTAGCATGCGAACAGGTAGTTCTTATACCATGGACCGGTCCATCATATGCAAGGTGAGCCGGGCCACTACAACATCTCCGCTTTTCTGTCCATTTGTTAGGGTTCAATTGTTTTTCTTTTTAGCCGGGATAAATTGTTTTCATTTCATTTCTATCAAAAAAGAAGACAGCACCCCAACCAGCTATTGATTCTTACATTTTTTATTATTGTATTATTATTTTTCTCTTATTTCAATGTTGACATTCCATCATATTTTGTAAAAAATAAATTAATCCAAATTTAAAATAAGTTAATCAAATAACTGGGGATATATAAAAACAACTTTCAGATTGCTTACTTCTAAACCTTATAAATGCTCTCTTTAAAAAATAAATAGATACTAATAATAGAGGAATAATAAACTACGATATTATATTTGTTAAAAGTAATGAAATATTTGTAAATATCATTAAAATACACTAGAGATGCAAATAAAACATCATATAAGAAGCCTTTTCTTCCTCAACATTAGGTCATGTCCTTAACTTTAGGTAAAATATTGCGACACACATAAAATACTAAAATGCTTATTTGCACTCCATATAAATACACATTTATGAACCATATAAATGCTCATTACCAACATTCATTAGCATACTATATGAATACTCGTTTGACCCAACTGATGCATATGGTTCACATTACCATCTACATTGAAATTTTTATTAATGATGATAATTGACAAATTTAAACAAGAGATCTAAATAGAATAAGTCACAACCATTGAAAACGATTATCTTTAAATGATACAATAGGTAAATCCCTCTCCCTATCTTATATCCCAATATCTCCCACTCTTCCTCTCATACCCAAGCCCTATTCTTTTCATGGTTTTATCAACCCACCCCACCCCTTCCCCCTTCTTCCGACTCTTTTACACTCTTCTCAGTCCTACCAACTCCTTCCCACACCTTAAAATAAATATCACTCCTTCCCACTCCTACCTATCTTGCCTACTTTTATTATAATTTTTATTATTCATATCAATAACTAGTATCATTAAAATTATTGTTTTAATTAGTATCAATATTAACATTAACTATTGTTATGAGTAATTATTAACTTATTACTAATTATTTATTATGACTAATCATTATTTTCATGATTACTTATGTTATTATTAATTAATTATTAAATATAGTTATTAATATTAATGATTATTCTTATTAATTATTCTAATTAATGCCATTAACAAGTATTATCATTCTTAATATTCTTAACTATTATTTTTATTAATATTGATCATAAATAATTACTAATCTCTTAATTATTAATATTAATATTAAAAATTATAATTATTTACAACAATAATAATAATAATAATTACTATAAATAGTAATCACTATTGTAACTATTACAAATTTTGACTAATAATAATTATTATTATCAATTATTATTGATTATTGATATTAACATTAAAATTCATAACTATTATTAATATTAATAATTATTATGATAACAACTAATAATATTAATGCGAATTATTGTTGACATTATTATTGTTAATTAAAACTAACATTAATAATTTTTGAATATTTGTTATTATTTTTATTATTAAAAAATAATAACCACTATCATAAAAATTGCTAATAATTGTCATTATATTATTAACTATTATTAATAAATAATAATATCACTAATATTTTTCATTAATATTATAATTAATAATTATTTTTTATTAGTAGCAATAATAATTAATATAATAATTATCACAATAATTATTGTTAATTATTATCAATTATTGATATTAATATTAATAATTATTACTATTTATTATGATAACAAATGTTAATATTAATAGGAATTATTGTTGTAATTATTATTGTGTTAATTATTATTACTATTATTGTTTGTTTTTATTTTTTATTATTGTTATTATTAATTAATAATTACCATTTTTATAAAAATTAATAATAATTTTAAATAATAATATTTTTTATTAATATTAACACTAATAATTATTTTTATTATCAGTAGCAATAATAATAAGTATCTTTATATTAATATTAGTTATTTTTATAATTATCACTAATATTTTTTGATAATCATTATTATTACGATGACTATAATCATAATAATAATAATTATTAATATTCAGAACAATAATTATTATAGTTATTAATATCTCTATTAGTTTAATATTAAAAAGTTATTATGATTATTATTTTTATTCATAATTGGAGGAATTAATTTTACTTATTAATTATTTTTGTTTTTAATTATTATTACAAATTAATAATAAATTTAACACTAATTATTTTGAATACTAAAATTGATGATAATAATTAATTATTATTAATTAATTTTAGAATAATAATTATTAATATTAATAATTACTAATAAAATTTATTATTATCAATCATATTAATAAATATATAATTGTTATACTTCATTGTGTGAATTATAAATTTCAAAATTACAAATTATTGTCATTTTTAATAATTATGAATTATTGTTATTTTTATTATCACTAACATAAATGATTAATAATGATTCGTAATATTAATATGAATATTAATAATTATATTAATAATCATTATGATAATTATTATCAATAATATTGCTAATTGTTACTGTGACTATTAGTTGTATTCATTAATAATAATAACTATTGTAATAACTATAATTACAATAATAATTGTTATTACTGTTAATATTAATTTTAATGTTATTGATTATTGTTATTAGTATTAATAATTAATATGACTACTATTATTAATTATAATTATGATTGTAATTATTTCTATTATTAATAATAATTATTGTTAATAAATATGGTTATTTTTATTATTAATTTACAATTGTTATTATTATAACAATTATTATGAATTAATAATAATAATAGCAATTATTTTTAATATATAAAATAAAAAATATTGTTAAATATTTCTCTTAATTTATTAATTTTGAAATAATGATTGCTAATGTTAATTTTTATTAATATTAATTATTATTAATAATGTAAATAAAAACTTTTATGATTCTTCTTAATATTATACATTATTATTTTTATAATTACTAATTATATTAATGCTAGTAATTAGTGATTTGTATTATTATAAATATTAATATTAATTACTTTGTTATCATTAAAAGTAATGGCAATAATCAATATTAATTATGATTATTATTGTACTTGTTACTAATATTCGTTAATAATAATCATAATAATTGTTAAAATAAGTATGATTGTAATAGTTATTATTAAGATTAACAATTAATAAAAATCAGTGCTGTTGCTATTAATATTAACGTTATTGATAATTATTATTAATAACATTAATAATCATTATGATTATTATTAATTATTAATATTAATAAGAATTATTATTACAATTACTATTGTTAATTATTTGTAATAATATTAATAATTATTATTATTAATAATTCATTATTATTTGTATTATTAATTAAATTTTTTATCATTTTAGTAATTTATTTATTGTTCTTATTAATTATTAACATTACCGATATCAATATTCTTACTCCTTCCCACTCTCACATCCAACAAAGCACTCTTACCCTCTTCCACCCACTTTTTCTCACTCATGGCTACTCTCACCCATTTCTTCCCACTCATATCCATTCCATACCTGCAATATATCCACATAAAAAATAGGGCCCCAGTCCTCCCAAAAAATGGGTCAAGGTGCATACTATTTTATGGAATCTATTTTTAATGCCCTATGTTCCCAAAATAGATTATCAGGTCCCTTTTATTTTGCTGCAACTAGTGATAGATCCATTTTCGGTGCCGACTATGCAAATTCTGAGTAAATTTTGGCGGGAAAGCAATGGAATGTGTAAAATAGAGAAACTACCTTATTTACTTCTGTTAGCTACTGAGACTAAGTTGGTGTGATTGATTTGAGTTTTTTAAAAACCCCCTCGCCCCAACGGTCATCTCTCATTTCCTCTTTATTTAAGGCAACACTCCCTCATATTCCCATCCCACTGTTTCTCTCTCATCTCTCATTTTCTCGTCCTTCTATTGCAAAGTGTTGAGTAGCAAGGTGATGCCATTGAAGGTAAGCAACAAGTATTTATTTAAGCATAAAATTTATATATTGTAATGTATTATTTGAAAATAATTTATTTAATAATATTATGAGTGTATATATGTAAACCTTGTTTATAGGAATATTTTTTTAAACAAAACTTTGGGATATAGCATATGGTAAAAGGAATATTTTATAAATATGTATATTGCAATGTATTAATTAAAAATAATTAATTTAATAATATTTTTGGTTTTTAAATTTAAACCTTGTTTATAGGAATATTTTTTTGAACAAAACTTTGTGATATAGCAAATGATATAATAATATTTTTTGTTTTTAAATTTAAACCTTATTTATAGGAATATTTTTAAAATAAAACCTTGGGATATGGCAAATGAGAATAGGAATATTTTATTTAATAAAGCTTATAAGATATAGCAGATGATGATAGGAATATTTTTTTTAAGGATAATGTTGTTGATGTTAGGGAACTGAAAATGGAAGGGTCTTCTTCCTCATGGAGCAGTCACTATGAGGATGAATTTGTGACATGTCCAAGATGTAACGTTCAAAGTACAAGAAGAGTGTCATAGTTAAGCAATTATCCTGGAAGAGTTTACATGAAATGTATGCAATGTGATAAGTTTCTTGGTTGGGCTGATGCTGTGAGACAGAATTTGGATGCAAAGATATGGACTAAGATTCAAGTAATGAGGCAAGAATTCAGAGAACTAAAAATGATTGTGCAAATGATAGAGAAGGGTTAGAGCATCATTGTTATGTTAGTAGTTGCTGTGAGCATAGTGCAGTCAATTGTAATGATAATATGAAATGTGTTCTACAATGTGACATGTTTAATGCTGATAAACTTGTGATTAAGCTCTTGAGTGGTTGCAAAAGAAATATTGACAAGTTTGTACATTGCATTGCTTGCTTCCCCCAGAACAAGATTTACAAATAAGTATCATCAGGCTTTCAACAACCTTTTGCACATCACTAGCCTCAGGCAAGTCAACCATATATAAAGGTATTACATTACTTTTTTTTCAGAGTCTCTCAATGGTTTGCCAACTTCACCTAGTCCTTATCACACCTAAGTGCCCACCTCTGATTCTCTTTCCTACGAGAATGCTAAATAAAGCCTGCAAATTTGGAGAATTTCATACTCTGTTCCATAAATGCTCTCTTCACATTTCTAAAATAGGCCAATCACTTGATATTGTTCCAAATTAACATCAAAAATTGAGAGCATTTTGTCCTTATAATGAACAATCAAATTCTTTACCCCTGTGTAAAACCATTTTTCAAAATTAGCTACACATACAAATTATCTCATCAAGCAAGTATACAGAGACAATTATGTGATTATGCATGCTAAATAACCAGATTTGAAAAACCAAATGCAGAAAATTTCATCTTGTTTTTCATCAACATAATACTCCTACAATTTTTATTTTTCTCACACAATTTCCCTCAATCTCAAAAACACTTAGGGGACAACCTCAATAAGTAACTCTAACACAGAAAAGAAAAAAAATTTAGCACTTGAGAAACCCCAACAATCCATTTGCATATCAACTTGCGAAAAAGGAATCAAACACAGGACAAAGATGTAGCATGCAAGTCGAATGTGATGAATGTCAAGCAAAATAACTACCACTTACCATGATCGTTCAGTCTTCTTCGATTTGGTCAGAAAATCAAGAATTCTACTTTGTCAATTCGTCTTCTCTTACTCTTCTTATTCGCACTCAACCAGAGAAAAGGGAGAGAGAATTGAGGGGATGTGCACTAAACTTTCAGTCTTCTTCTTCGATTTGATTAGAATATCAAGAACTCTGCGTTGTCACTTCTTCTTCTCTTTCTTCTTCTTGTTCATACTCAACCAAAGAAAGGGAGCGAGAATTGAGTTTAGAAAGAAGAGAGAGAATGAGGGGATGTGTACTATATTTCTATTCTGACATTGCAGAAAGGAGGCTTCCTTTTTGCTTGCCTTTCAAAATACCTTAAAAATGAAAAGCATTCCTTTATATAGCAGTTCGCGAGCTCTAGTGCAATATATTAAGGGTAATTTTGTAATTTCCTCTTTCTAGTGAGTGCTGGCACCAGAGATGGAGCCATCACTAGTTGCAGCAAAATAAAAGGGACCTCATAATCTATTTTAAGAACACAGAGCCCTGAAAATAGATTCCATAAAATACTATGGACTCAGAGCCATTTTTTGCAGTCGTCCTCAACAACCGTCCCAGAACATGCTCTTTTTCTTTTAAAGCAATTTCATGAAGATTATGAATGATTGCCAGTATCTGAAACTTCATAGCCCATCACAAGGCAACCTAAAGTGATCAAGAAATTTTGCTTTTGTCCTCTCCTTACTCAGCGACAGCATCGGCATTTCCCAATAGGGGCTGCTCACATGTGCGAAAAAACATTGCCTTAAAAAAAAAAATACATTTATGATATGAAGTAGAATTTGGATTAGAAGTTGAGAAACTTGAAATGGGTATTATAGAGAAGGAGTTGGGAATTGGGACAAACGAAGAGGTAGAATCTCTTAGGTAATGTTTAGTTGGATGTAAACAATCTTGTAATGCAAATAACTTTGTAATTATACTTTTAGTATCTTGTTTAGTTATAAGAAAGTAGTGCAAGTAACAATAATCTTGTAATTATGATTACCAAGAACTATGTAATCATAATTGCATTGCGAAGTTGATTGTGTTGCATTATATTCAACCAAACACCACATTATAGGTACAACAAACCACCCAATGTCGATCTCTAACTACCAGATAAAGTCTTAAGTTTGCAGCACATGATGTCGATGAAGATGAGCAACCACCATATAAAGCCGCGTGACTAGAAGAACTGAGTAGCTCGATTGCCAGGAGATTTTTGTGGCAAGGCTCGTAAGTGGAATGGCTACCATCAATTTCAACTATGGTGAATACAAAATTTGTCAATTACTAGAGAATCACACACACACACACACAAAAATATGTGTGTGTGTGTGCGCCTGCACGCAAATGCGTGTGTGTAAAATACATACATATACATACTACAGCAAAACCAAAAATTCTAATATTTCAACCTATGTCATTCTTACAATCTTTAAAGTCGACAATAATCTTGCATTTTAAAAAGTACTTGTAGTCTAGTTAATGGCGTTACAAATATCATTTCAAAAATAAGGGTAAACAAATTTTCTTTTCTAATATTATGTTTATGCAATATTATGTAGGTCTCAATATCTTAAAAAATGTCATTCCTATTATAATATATTTATACTTCTATTATCTTATTTGGTTATAAGAAAGTAGTGCAAGTAGCAATAATCTTGTAATTATGATTACCAAGAACTATGTAATCATAATTGCATTACGAAGCTGATTGCGTTGCATTATATTCAACCAAACACCTAATGTCGATCTCCAACAAACCACCTAATGTCGATCTCCAAATGCCAGATAAAGTCTTAAGTTTGTAAAGCATGATGTCAATGAAGATGAGCAACCACCATATAAAGTCGCGTGACTAGAAGAACTGAGTAGCTCGATTGCCAGGAGATTTTTGTGGCAGGGCTTGTAAGTGAACTGGCTACCATCAACTTCGACTATGGTGACTACAAAATTTTTCAATTACTAGAGAATCACACACACACACACGTGTGTATGCGCGCGCGCGCAAATGTGTGTGTGTAAAATACATACATATACATACTACAACAAAACAAAACATTCTAATATTTAGACCTGTGTCATTTTCTTACAATCTTTAGAGTCGACAATAATCTTACATTTTAAAAAATACTTGTAGTCTAATTAATGGCGTTACTAATATCATTTCAAAAATAAGGGTAAAAATATTTTCTTTTCCAATATTATGTTTATGTAATATTATGTAGGTCTCAATATCTCAAAAAATGTCATTCCTATTATAATATATTTAACAGTACAGTTTTTGACTTAGATTGCAATATATTGTGTAGGGAAGTACTGTCGCTTAACATTATATTAGTCCTAGTATCTTGAAGAATGTTATTCCTATAATATATGTAATAATCATGAAGAATGCCTCGCTTTCTTAAAGTCAAAAAATTAAACACTGGTTCTCCCATGTTTCAGCAATTAAAAAAATTCTGAACTGTAATAACTTTTAAAAAATATAAATTGACAAAAAATCACCTACTACTGTTTAAAAGCTGCTTAATTGACCTAGTTAAATTACATCTAATCCTATTGGCAGATTGTAATTCATTTAGAGTTCTCTAATCTTTTATCGGCTTTCTCTCTCTCAAGTTTTATATATTTAGTAGTTAACACTGGGAAGAGAAATGAAATTGTATGGATCCTTTCTCTTGAATATTCTTGGAAATTTTAGTTCTTTATTGTTGACCTTTTAACATTGTTCTTATATTAGCCATGTTTACGCTATGACGGTTGTCTTCGCCACCACTATCCCGAATGAATTAATCTCATGAATCACCTGTGAGCATCCCTTTTTTTTTTTTTTAAATCATTAACTGGGTTTAAGTGTATGAACCGAGAGAGAAACCCAAATAGATTTTAAGCACCAGCATAGACATCTCATAATAGAGGGGGGAAAAAAACCCAAAAGACAGATGAACTTAAGAAAAGAAGAACAGGTGATTAAAGGCAATGATCAAATGGTTATTCATGAAGGGACTAATCGCCTTAAAATCAGCAAAGATTAAGGGTAACATAATAGCGATGAGAGCTTTGATTAGTGAGGACCTCCTAATTTTTTGCAAATTTGGTTAATTTTTGTTTGATTGAATTTTTTCCCGGGGGGGACTTTAGCCATTCACGGCCAATGTCTTAATCATCGTCACTTGAATTAGTTTCTTAGTTATCATGACGGTGTAACAAACTTTTCCTTATTTACTACAAATTTATTTATGATTTTACCTTTATTGGTAGCGGATGCTTAATTGTGATATTTATGATTCACCTACATTAATCATAGTCTATTTTATTAGATAAGGAATCTCAGTTCAATGGTTCCGTATATTTCATACCACCTAATAACCATGCTTAACTTTGAAAACCATTGATTCTTTTTGTAAAAAAAAAAAAAAAAACCCTTAAAATCTTCCATTCATTATATAAAATACTAGAATATTTATGATTTGCACATATATCTGCTATAGACAAAATATAAAAAACTGTCCCATCCACCGCATAGGTGGAAAAAAAAAAATTGGTTACATTAGAAAGGGTTAATATTACTTTATCCATAACAAAGAGCTAATATTAAACTGAATTATGATAATTGAAAAAAGTGTGATTACGATAGAGTCTTCCTATAACTTAACTGACTTTAGTGGATATAATCTTACTTAAACGAAATCTATGTTATCTATAAACGGAAGAGAGAATTATGTTGTACAACTTTCACATTACCTAATTTACCCTTCTTTTAAATTCAATTGGAGGGCCAAAATTGTCATTATAACTGATGCATGCTATAGATGCCCAATAATGACATCTAGTTTTTATAAAATGCTCAGTGATGAAAGTTATGCCCAACCAATGTAATTGGGGGGTTAGTAGATTGATCCTTAATTTGAACTTGAATGAAAATGAAAAAGGAAAGACAAAAGACTACACTCCGACCTGGGGCTGACCTGACTGAGGAACTCAACCGGTTCTCTATCTGGGAACCTAACCTATATATCTGATTTCTTTTCCATATCTAAAACATGTTTCAGTGGGTAGAGTTTTATTTAAATTGGTGTGCCCATTCAAATTAAGCCTACTAGGAATTATATTATGTCTTTTTTCTCTAAACCAACTTGTATTATCCCTTTAAGTGTTATAAGATAGGGAATAACCCCTGGTTTTGACACACTGAAAATTAGAGAGGAGACGGAAAAAATTGTGGGAAACCCCAAAGATTAGAGAGGAAGACATCGAAACATCTTGAGAGAAAGACGTTATATACTGTGGATGTTGAGTGAGAGAGAGAGAGAGATAGCGAAATTGGTTAATTGTTACATAGGTGTCATTCCACTAGGTTCACAAGTACATCACGTGGGTTATCCTGAGGGCGTAACCTAAAACTTCCATCCTTCTCTTTACTTTCTTTCTCTTTATTTTATTTAATTTTTAGTTTAGTAAAGATGTAATCTTTAATTAGTTTAGCCCTCGCCTGCTGTAATTAATTACTTTATTTCTTGAATTTTTCTAAAGTGGCATCGCACTCTTGATTCCTATTATTGGTGCAATTGATTGTAATATGTTACATGATTGTTTATTAGTATAATTAACTTTAATTTCTCGTATTGATTAGTGAAGGCCGCCGATGATGATGGGTGGTGTCGTGATGAACTCCATCATGACATCGTACCTCTGCACCTGAATTTTGATCCTTGGTTCAAGCCCATGGAGTCAGATGTCCTCACACCAGGGAGTACTGGGAGCCTTTTGAAAACTTTTTTCAAACAAATTACTCATCTCTTTCGGTGCCTCTTTCAGTTTATGGTTCCTTTTACCAAGTAAATTTGGTTTATAAGTTTTGCTAAACCTCATTGGTGAGTCTATTAATTAAATTTACATTTTTTATTCTCTGTTAATCTCTTTGGATAAGGTTGCTTTAGGGTCCCAGTAGTAGCTGTGGACTCAGCCTTGGCTCAAGAACACAGTCGGATTCCTGAACTAGCACTGCAGTGCGACCTTCGACTCAGGCAGAGCAATTGTTGGGATGCTTGGACCAAAAAATTGGGCCTAATGCTGGCTAGGATCCTAGATTAGGCTTCTGCCCTGTGTTTTGGGCTGGACAACCAATTCTTTTGGGGCATGATCTATTTCTATCTAAAAACAAATAAAAAATCAGGTCCAAATATACACATAGCAAGTGTGTTCGACCATACATGGGGGATCAAACCTAAGAGTTCTGAGTCATGTTCCCTAAAATGGCAACTCCACTGAGAAAAGACAGGGCGAAATTTGAAATTCAATAGTTACACTTGCATTCAACATTCTTGCATTAAAGGTGCTTTTGTGTCGGATTAACAATGCCTTTGGGTCAAAACTACGACTACCCCTTTGAGAAAGTAATTGGTTAATCAGTGGGTCTATTAGATTTTCAACAGAGCAGGCGTGACTCACTTTCCCAGTCCACATGATATAGGAATGCAACCAAAATGTTCTAATATGACATACACCACATTGATAACATACGAGGCATTTGGGTTGCAAGAGGATTGTTCTAAACCTTACATGAACTACTTATAACTTAGAACTTTGGATTAAGTTAAATTTCATTGTATACGTGATTTTATGCATGTTTAGAATTTGAGTGGCCTTTATAAAACTGAATTGTACCCAAAGACTCATGTATTGATGCTTTAGAGTTCATAAAATCATTGTGGCTAGGGGCCCAGGTTAAGAAAATGTTAGCATGGCGTAGGTAAGGGCTTGATTAGCTTTTAGACTTGTTACCTTAGGTCAAATCCAAGTGTTTTTGTCTTGCACTAGGAAAGAACCTATAGAAATTATAGACTTTGCATACATCATAGTATGAGTGTCAACATCATTAGTCTAGGTACATGTTACTCTAAATAACAAGCTTGCAAATCTCATTACATGTTAGGAAAGTCTAATAGTCATTAAGATATCATGGCATATCGATTTTGGGTTACCTGGGCCTAGAGAGTCATGTATTGGCCTCACCATGTATAGTCCATGAGCCCATGTAGGCCCAAAATCCATCATGAGCTTCATTAGAACTAGTTCATTCTAGGTTGCATCCAATCATGCATCTTATTCATAATAAGTTTAGTTAGGACCAAGATACTTGATCCATGCATCAGTCCCTGGTCCATGCATCATGCATCCATTCCCTAGCCTTGGGGTCCATGCATGAGTCCACTTAGATCTAGCCACATGTCTAAACTAGCCTATTCTAGGCAAACCAAATTATAGTCATGCCTAGACCTAATATAGGCCGACACTTCATTTGAGATAGATTTAGACCCAATGTAGGTCCATAGGTTAAATCGTTAAGCCCAACATAGGGTCTAATCCATGGTAAAGTGTGATTTCAGTCTAAACCTAATGTCTTAACCCCATGTATTCCTATCCCAGCCTAAACCTTTGAGCCAATCAGGCCATTATCTTCTTCTCAACAGACTGCAAGTCATTAACCCTTTCCTTCAGCCCATTGCCAAGACCTCTTTTTTATATTATTGACCTCTATAAGATTCCATTCCTCTAATCTGTTAACTTATTAAATAGGAAAGGCAGAATAAGAAGGTGTATGAAATCGGGAGGTTGCTGCTCTGAGAAGAACTCGTGCAAACTCCGTTTGTAATGACAAAGTGTTCATGCAAAAAATATGCTATTTTTACAGTACCTTTCTGTCTAATTTATACTCAAAATAATTGTTATTTTTAGGTTTTTATTTGATTTTACTTTATTTTGTAGGTCTTGAATAATTCGGAAAAATTTTCGTTAAAGAGATAAAGGAATGCTGAAGAAAGAAGAATTGGGCCAAATAGATTCAACCCGAACCAAGCAAAAAAAGGGGAGATAAAAATAATAAAATCCAGTCACGCAACAAGCACGTGACCAACCTGGCTAACCCCTCCTTATTCTCTATCTCTTCTC
>NCQT01104302.1:5430-17742 GCA_002740465.1 Stenocereus thurberi
ATTTAGACTCCAACTGTGACAACTAGAGGAAAAGCAGTTAGCATTCAAGAGTACAGAAGAAAATAAAAGTCCTCACAGTAGCCCAACATTCATGGTAAAGAACCATTTTGAACAAAAGCGAGGTGAACGACGCATGGTAATCAATTATAAAAGACTTGATGAGTTAACCATTTTTTACGATTACTTCCTTCCCAACAATGAACTACTCATCAACAAAACTCTTGATAAAAAATGGTTTTCCAAATTTGACTGTAGGTCGGGGTTTTATCAGATCAAATTAAAAGAATCTGCGAAGCCTTTAACAACATTTAGTACTCCATAAGGTCAGTATATTTTATGGGATTAAAAAAACGCCCCACAGATCTTGCAGAGAAGAATGAATAATATCTTCAATGAATACTTAGGCGATATACTCATCTTCTCAGATAATATTGCCAATCATGCTATGCATCTAGTGCAGTTTATCAAGAAAAGCCGAGATCATGGCTTAATCCTATCAGCAAAAAAGGCTGAGATAGCTAAAGAACAAATTGAGTTCTTAGTTCTTAAAATAGATCAACGAGGTATTGAAATGCAACCTCATATCTGTGAGAAAATCAGTAACTTTCCAGATAAGATGACCAACCAAAAACAGGCAGAAAGGTTTTTAGGATGTGTCAATTACATTAGTGATTTCATCCCAAATTTACCCTAGATGTGAGGCCCTCTACAAGATTTGCTAAAAAAGTGAATGGACCAGCAATAGGAAGACCACTATACAGGTCTGGTACAGCAGCTGAAAAAACTCTGTACTAATCTCCCTAGATTAGCTATTCCTGAACCAGGTGATAAATTAATTATAGAAACCAATGCTTCAGAGAAGTATTGAGGAGGAGTTCCTAAAGCCAGAAAGGCCGATGAAAAGGGACATATCTGCGGGTATGCTAATGGATGCTTCAACCAGCAGAAACCAATTACCATAGTAATAAAAAGAAATTACTTGCTTTAAAGCAAAAGTTTACAAAATTTCATTTCTTTATATTACTTGTTAAGTTCTAGTACGAACAGACAATACTAATGTTAAAGCTTATATTTTTAATAAGCTTCCATGTACGCCAGAGTATAAAAGACATCACCGATGGCAGCAGTACTTTCAAGAGTATCAATTTGATATAGAACATATCAAAGGTAAGAATAACCATCTTACGAATTTTCTTAGCAGGGAAGCAAATGGTAGAGACAACACAGTCTGAATACATCAAGGATATTAAAGTTCTATTGGAAATGGTGACCCACGAACTCTGTATTGCTCAAGAACGAGTAACAAAAATTCATCAGATCATCCATCAGGAGGTGCATCCTTGGATTATTCAAGCATTATCAAGCTTGGATGAGATTATGGCAATGCAAGCCATTGAAATGGATGAGGAAACTCATCAGACATTTCTACAGGCCTATAAAAGGGCAACAATACTCCAAAAAGCGGTAGAAACCAAGTCAAAAGGTCTATTTCATCATACTTCCCAAGAAAAGGGAAAGAGTTAGATGTCTCCTGAGACATCTGAAGAAGGCAAAGAGGAGTTCACCCTCATCGTCCCAAAGGCATTAAAGCCTTTACAAGCACCATCTATGCAAAAGGTGTTAACATTGGAGTGATATAGTTCCTGCACTTAATGGGTATATTCAGCTCAAAACACTGACAGTCGCATTATCGACACATCTGGGAAATATCCTAGAATTCATTTTCTTACAGGTAATGACACAGAGGAGGTTACCAAAGCTATAATCTATGGCTACTGTGGTAGTATCACAAGTTCTCCAGGCTATCACGAAATTCTCAGAATGCATAAGTCCATTATCGAAGCAATCAAAAAGTTTCATAAAAGCCCATGATCAGAATGGTAGTTTTAAAACTACTATTAGCAAGTCCCGAAGTTCATTCCATTCCAGTACTAGGATGGATCATTGTCCAGCTTTGTACCCCTAACAAAGCTAATCTCAAGTTCAATAAGAAAAAGGCCCTACAAATTCCTGCAGTCGATGAGATATGGGTTTATGACTGCAGAGCAGCAGGGTTCGTTGTTATTTTTCGCAATCTACAGTAGATCCGAGAAGCCAACGAAGGTTTCATGTACAGTTCTCCCAGTAACATCTTCATTTTTGGTGAAGGAAACTGTACGCCTAGATTTGATGCAATCAATAAAATCAGCTCAGGGATCAGCCTAATCAACTCATTTCAAGTCCCAGGAAGCCATCAGGCGCATATTTAGGTTTGTGGAGCAATCCACAATCAGAAGACACCTGGCTGTTGCATTTATCCATTACGAATTCAGTAATGGAAGCATGATGGACCCTCCACTAACAAAAGCATGATGTTCTTCACAAAGTTGCCATATCCATGGAGCAATCCGATCATCACTAGGTGAAAAGCATCAGACAGACCTAAAAGAATAGATACATTAGGAGCACGTATTAAGTTTGCTAGAATTACACTAGCATATGAATGTGAAAAGGAATTCAAATGAAGAAAACCTCAGAAAGATCAAAAGAAGTTAAAATGTCGCGACCAAGTGTACTTTCCCAGTAAATTTGGATGCTACCTAGATAAGCCAAAGAAAAAGAATATATTCAAGGCAAAAAAGAAAGAGGGTAAAAAGATTAAG
Organism: Stenocereus thurberi; assembly: GCA_002740465.1. Lineage (NCBI taxonomy): Eukaryota > Viridiplantae > Streptophyta > Magnoliopsida > Caryophyllales > Cactaceae > Stenocereus > Stenocereus thurberi. The sequence goes on from NCQT01104302.1 coordinate 8,073, forward strand.
AAATCCTCTAAACCTTTTAAGAAGAAAAAGAAATTCTTTAAAAAGAATAAGAAGACAGCCAATAAACCTGCAACAAACCAGATATGGAAGCAAGATTGCTAATGTTGGAACTGTAATGAGAAAGGACATTACACGAATGAATTCCCTAAACAATTGAATTTTGCAGGAACTTACGCTAATGAGTTATTTGAGCAAATTGTAGGATACGAAGAAGTATCATATTTAGACATCAATTCAGAAGATCAAACAATTGTCTTTACTTATTTAAGCAGCTCAGACGAAGATGAGTCGGACTGAAAACTATGAGCAAACCTAAGAAGCAAAATCTTCAGGTATGTATTCTAAAGAGGTACTCTTTGATACCAAAAAGTATCAAAAAATTATTTCAAAAAATATTAAAATTGAACCCTATGAAGGATTTTGGAAAAATTTTCTTGAAATATTCAAACGAAAGAATATTCAAGATTTTGGAACTAACGTTCAAGAACAACCTGTACTAGGCCATGTTACTACAGGACAGGTTGAGTTACCATTAGTTACCTTAGACCAGGTAAGAAGAAAGATTCAGACTATTCCTAAGTAAGACCGATATAAAATCAAGCTAGTTTCCAAAAAGGACTAGATACTCCCATTACTATTACCCTTATGCATAATCGCATAGCTAATCGAGCAGAAGCTCTCATAGGTATCCTTCGAGGTAACCTTACGTACCAAAACATAGAATTCACGACCTACCCAGGTTACAGCCTACCTCTCAGAGATTTAGACACAAACCGTGCTCTTAATCTTTGTTATAACTTTCCAAGAGCAGACATATTAGATAGTCTGCACCATTCCCCTTTTACCACCTATACAATGGTAAGTTACATGCTAAGTAACACATATATGATTGATAAATTTCTTAATAAAGAGGACATTGAAATCGGTGATATATTTTCTTATGTTCGTGAAATACAAAATGTTTCACACGCTTATCTTCCCAAGATAAATCCAAATTGGGAAATTGATGTTCGACAGAAGCCTCTCCTAGATAGCCGGCTTAATTTCCCTAGACGATATTCAGTTGATGGTACAATACTTCGACTCCATCCTACAAATACACTAGCCCTATCGTCTATCCCTCGACTGGCAAATTATCAGCTAGTTACCAAAATCTACATCACCAAATGGTGTGATGGTCTCATTTGGATCAATCTAGCTCTACAAGAGTACTTTGTGGGACAAGATTTGTATCCTCAAATCCAAGAACATAGGATTACATATGTTCCTCTTCTCTTTGGATCATCTGAACGAATTATCCATATTGAAGCTAACCCTTTCAATACAAAGGCCGAGATCATCTTAGGACTCTGATTCCTGACTGAGACTACTTACTCCCTCACAGAGTAAGTATTAACCATTAAACTCAATGGTTCTCTCATTCAAGCCATTCGCACCAATGATTAGAGTTCCATATATTAAGGTTGAGCTTGTTTACAGGTATCACAAGCCTGAATGGTTTCATGCCATGATAGACACAGGTTCTGATGTCACTATGGTCTCTGCCAATTCCTATCCAGAATAGTACTGGAAAGACCTCCACAAACCACTCCAAGTGGTAATTGTCTCTGGTTAAATTACCCGATTGATCAAAGCAGTCTTTGGCCAGTTTATTACCATTCATGATGTTAGTACAGGGACACACAAAATCATGCCCCCACCCACAGTACTTGTCCAAGCACCATCGGATGCTACCTACAACATCCTTTTAGGTGTTGACTTCCTCAAGCGTTTTAAGGAATATTGCTCTAATCATCAGCAGCCTACCTTTCATTCTCGGATCTTTTTCCAAAGTTCTTTGAACATTAGAACTACTTGGTGTAGAATTATTTTTAAGCTTTTTTGGCTTAAGTAATCTTTGAAATTCATAATCACAATTTTGTTTACGCTGTCTAATAGCATTATCTGAACATAATGAAGGTTTCTCAACCTCTACTAGCTTCTGTTTTTGATGCTATAAACTACTTGTATGAATCATCTCTTCATGCTCTAATAGAGTCCTACGGCTAGGAATGACTATTTCACCGTCATATACTATTAATGGTTCATCAAAGACTTCACCTTGCAAGGCTTCTCGTCCTTGTTGTATAGTTCTCATTAAGGTTTCTTTTACCTCAATCAAAAATTTAGTGTTTTCCAACTCTTGTTGGCATAACTTTATTGCTTGTTGTGTTAACGCTAAAGGATACCATTGCTCTAGGCTATAAGGATTCATGAAGGAAGAAGTTAGGTTTCAAGTGGCTTAAGTATATCGTCTGCAAAACTATTATGACCAATAACACAACTTTGTTAATGCATAAAAGGGTTTGGGTAAGACCAAGAATAGAAGAACCCAATACCTTACTGAGCATCGCCCCTTCACCAAAATCCTCCTAATTATCATGGCTACTTCAAGTTGTGTCAAAGGTACTCCAGAGTTTTCTCCAATATTGAAATTAAGCAAGACCCAGATATACAAAAATGAAATTATTTTATTGATGCTAATAGTCTTACAGAGACATCTTAGTCACTCTACTCCCTAAGGGAGTTTTCTACTCATTCCTGATACAAGGTAATGGAATGCATTGGGGGGATTGTCTACCAATGCCTTCCTAGCTTAATTACATCGCCTTATATAGGCACAACAGCATCCAGGAACAGTAACTATCATAGAATAATACATCTACATTTACTTTATTGCTACAATGTAAAGTATAATAATGCAACTGCTATTTACTGTAGCGAATCTGCTTTTGGGAAAGTTGGATTTGCTTTTTCGAGCATCCAATCTTCACAGTTGATGGTGCAATTATATTAGACTTATCTCGTCTGAAGAGCACCTCATTTTGTAGTGGAGGGTCCATCATACATCCATTACTGAATTCAAACCGAACAAATGCAACAGCATGGTGTCTTCTAATTGTGGATTGCTCCATAAAGCTAAACACGCGTCTGATGGCTTCCTGGGATTCGGCATGAGTTGATTTGGCTGATCCCTGTGCTGATTTTATTGATTGCATCAAATCTAGGCGTACAGTTTCCTTCAGCAAAAATGAAGATGTTGCTGGGAGAATTGTACATGGAACCTCTATTGGCTTCTCGGATCTACTGTAGTTTATGGAGAATGACAGCGAACTCTGGTGCTCTGCGGTCACAAACCCATATCTCATCGACTGTAAGAATTTGTAGGGCCTTATTCGTATTGAACTTGAGATTAGCTTTGTTAGGGGTACAAAGCTGGACAATGATCCATCCTAGTACTGGAACTAGATGAACTTCAGGACTTGCTGATAGTAGTTTTAAAAGTACCATGTCTAATTGTGAGGTTTTGTGAAACTTGTTGACTGCTTCGATAATGGGCTTATGTATTCTAAGAATTTTGCAATTGCCTGGAGAACTTGTGATACTGCCACAGTTCCATAGATTACTGCTCTAGTAACCTCCTCTATGTCACTACTTGTGAGAAAATGAATTCGAGGATATTTCCCAGATGTGTCGACAATGCGACTGTTAGTGTTTTGGGCTGAATATGCCCATGAAGTGTAGGAACTATATGCTCCAATGTGAACGCCTTTCGTATAGATGGCACTTGTAAAGGCTTTAATGCCTTTGCGACGATGAGGGTGAACTCCTCATCCTCTTCTTCAGATATCTCAGGAGACATTTGACTCTTTCCCTTTTCATGGAAAGTATCCTGAAATAGTCCTTCTGACTTGGTTTCAACTCCTTTCTAGAGGGTTGCTGCCCTTTTATAGGCCTACAAAAATGTCTGATGAGTTTCCTCATCCATTTCAATGGCTTGCATTGCTATAATCTCATCCAAGCTTGATAATGCTTGAATAATCTGAGGATGCACCTCTGATAGATGATCTGATGAATTTCTGTCACTCATTCTTGAGCAATACAGAGCTCGTGGATCACCATTTCTAATAGAACTTTAATGTCCTTGATGTCTTCAGATTGTGTTGTCTCTACCATTTGATTCCCTTCTAAGAAAATCGGCAAGATGGTTATTCTTACCTTTGTTATGTTCTATATCAAATTAATACTCTTGAAAGTACTGCTACCATTGGTGGCGTCTCTTGTACTTTTGCGTACATGGAAGCTTATTATAAATATAAGCCTTAACATTAGTATTGACTATTCGTACTAAGAACTTAACAGGCAATATAAAGAAATTGAATTTTACAAAGCTTCGCTTTAAAGCAAGTTATTCCTTTTCATTACTATTGTAATTCATTTCTTCTAGTTTGAAGCATCCGTTAGCATACCTGCAGATATCTTCCTTTTCATCGGCCATTCTGGCTTTAAGAACTCCTCCCCAATACTTGTCTGAAGCATTGGTTTCTACAATTAATTTGTCACTTGGTTCAGGGATAGCTAATCTAGGGAGATTAGTGTACAGTTTTTTCAGTTGCTGTACCAGACCTTTATGGTAGTCTTCCCATTGCTGGTTCATTCGTTTTTTTAGCAAATCTTGTAAAGGGCCTCGCATCCACGCCAAATTTGGGATAAAATCCCTGATGTAATTGATTCATCCTAAAAACCTTTCTACCTGTTTTCAGTCGGTCATCTCATCTAGAAGGTTACTGATTTTCTTAGATATGAGGTTGCATTTCAATACCTTGTTGATCTATTTTAAGACCTAAGAACTTAATCTTCTCTTTAGCTATCTCTGCCTTTTTTGCTGATAGGATTAAGCCATGATCTCGGCTTTTCTTGATAAACCGCATTAGATGTATAGCATAATCTGCAATATTATCTGAGAAGATGAGTACATCGTCAACATAAACAAGATAGAAGTCTGAGTATTCGTTGAAGATATTATCCATTCTTCTTTGAAAGACTTATGGGGCATTTTTTAATCCAATGGGTATAACATGCCAAATATACTGACCTTTTAGAGCACTAAATGCTATTAAAGGCTTTGCAGATTCTTTTAATTTGATCTGTTAAAACCCTGACTTACAGTTAAATTTGGAAACCTATTTTTTTATTAAGAGTTTTGTTGATGAGTAGCTCCTTGTTAGGAAAGAAACAACCATAAAAAATGGTTAGATCATTAAGTCTTATGTTCATGGATTTGAGGATATAAATCATGTCCCACATAGTTTTGTTGTAGAGCTGGATTGATACAAATGAGACCATCATGCCATTTGGTGATGTAGATTTTGGCAACTAGCTGATAATTTACCTGTTGAGGGATAGACGATAGGGCTAGTGTATTTGTAGGATGGAGTCGAAGTGTTGTACCATCAACTAAATATCGTCTAGGGAAATTAAGCTGGTTATCTAAGGGAGGCTCTTGTCCAATATTAATTTCCCAATTTGGATCTATCTTGGGAAGACAAGAGTGTGAAATGTTTTGTATTTCACAAACATCAGAAAAGATATCATCGATTTCAATGTCCTCTTTATTAAGAAATCTATCAATCATATGTGTGTTACTCAGCATGTAACTTACCATTGTATAGATGGTAAAAGGGGAATGGTGCAGACCATCTAATAGGTCTATTCTTAGAAAGTTATAACAAAGATTGAGAGCACGGTTTGTGTCTAAATCTTTAAGAGGTAGGTTGTAACCTGGGTAGGTCATGAATCCTATGTTTTGGTACATAAGGTTAACTTGAAGGATACCTATAAGAGCTTCTGCTTGATTAGCTATGCAATTAAGCATAAGGGTAACAGTAATGGGTGTATCTAGTCCTTTTTGAAAACTAGCTTTGATGTGGATACGAACTGCTCCAAAATGGATATAACTGATTTTATGTCAGTCTTTCTTAGGAATGGTCTGAATCTTTTTTCTTACTTTGTCTAAGGTAACTAATGGTAACTCAACCTGTCCTGTGGCAACATGGCCTGGTATAGGCTGTTCTTGAACATTAGTTCTAAAATATTGAATATTGTTTCGGTTGAATATTCAAGAAAATTTTTTCGACATCCTTCATGGGGTTCAATTTTAATACTTTTTGAAATAATTTTTTGATACTTTTCCTATCAAAGGGTACCTCTTTAGAATACATACCTAAAGATTCTGCTTCTTCAGTTTGCTCATAGTCTTCAGTCTAACTCGTCTTCATCTGAGCTGCTTAAATAAGTAAAGACAATTATTTCGTCTTCTGAATTGATGACTGAATATGATACTTCTTCGTATTATTGATTATCAAAATGCTTGGTATGAAACATTTCTCTACCGACCATTCAATCATTCTTGGTTCATCAGTTTTAATACAAGACCTAAAATTACATTTCCATTATGGTTTTATGAATGGTGGACTATCTACGGTAGTCTGCAAAACATATGGCCACAAGAAGTCAAAACCTCGTTCCAGATTTATTCTACATACGCCACAAATTCTCTAGACCTCACAAAAATCCTATTCCACATGAAATTTGGTATTCCATGGATTTTTTGTTGGTCCTTCAGTATTATGCAATATTATCCACCACCAGCATCATTCTCTCTCGTTAGAGAATACAAGATCAAATGGTGGGAAAAGTTTGCAGTTAACAAGTTTTGTTCCTTAGACGTTATTCAAGCAAAAATGCTGCCTACAACACAACCAATGATTCCAGTAACACCATCAACTCCTCAAAAGAAACAAGAGCGGTCCTCCAAAGACAAAGGCAAAGCTACCTCATCCAATGAGCTTGATGAACTCCAGTTACTCAAGAAAGAAATCAAATTACTCAAAAAACGAAAACAATTATTATTATCCAAAGCTACCTCATCCAATTCACCCGCATCCTCTGATCATTCCGATTATGACCCATGGGGTGGTCCTTGTGCTCAAGATCCTACCGAGTAGAGTTTCTACTCCTAGTCATTATTCAAAAAAACAAAACAAAACAAAACAACAAAGGAATTACAAAAGACAAAAATCAAGAAGAGAGCCCGCAAAGGTCACGACCTTTGGTAAAAGTAAGGGCCATTATCTCTTTACATAGTTTTTATTTTGTAGGTTTCCATCAAATTCCCACACCACTCAATCTCAAGCCCCCGGGAGGGGATATCAATGATCATTCAAGCCATCCACGTGGCCAAGTTCAAGTAAAAAATCAAAGAGCAATTCAATATCCATGATGTTCAAAGAAGGCTAGCAATTAATTCAATGTCCACGTTGCAATTAATTCAATGTCCACGGCTAGACACTAATTAAAGGCACAAACTTGGCTTTGATACCAGGAGAGACAGGATCGACTTAGGCCGGGTAATAGTGAGGGCCTAGATGTGGACTAATACAGCAGGGGAGCGGAGTAGCAAATTAATATGATGCAGGAAAATATTTTGAAATGATAATTGAAATGAAATTGGAAATAAAATTAAAATAAGCAAAGCAGATAAATAAAAACTTACTTTGATTTGAATTGATTAAAACTTGATACAAGGATTTGAAGCTCTTGGCAATGGAATACAAGGCTATTTGAGAAAAGGAGGAGGTTGGGAAAGGTTTGTAGTGTAGTGATGAGTGATTACACGATGTTGCAAATCTTATCATGTGTAGTGTAATATGATGATGCCTAATGCAACGCTATGGAGTATCTATTTATAGAATACAACATGGAATTAAACGTATACAAGTGGACAGTAAAGATTGAATTTTGTGTTGATAGCTGCTACCGACAATTTTGAATTATGGATGCTTTGTGTTGAATTTGGACTGGAGCCACGTCAAAAGTGAAACAGTGCTGAATAATAATGAACCTTGGATTGTTCTTGAATTATTGTCCTTTTGAACAGTATTCTTGAATAATTGCCGATGAGCTGTCCCGAACAGTGTTTAGATGAGCTGTTGTGAACAGTATGCTTGAATAATTGCTCTAATGACTTGAACTATTTGTTGTGATGAGTCATGGTCTTGTATAATTATCTGTCTGGCTGAGTCATTGCGTGCCGTGTTGAGTCATTGCTTTTGATGATGATGAGTCATGAGTCTTGATAAGGCATAATTGAATTGAGTGTTGACACGTTGAATTGCCTTAGTAATTGCTAGACATCTTTTTTGAATTGTTCTTCTTGGACATTGAAGTGCAATGTGGACATTGAATTAATTGCTAGTCTTCTTTGGTCATCCTTGGTATTGAATCGATACACTGATTTTTGCATGGAACTCAGGGGAGCAGAGTAGCAAATTGATGTTATGTAGAAAATAATTTTGAAATGAGAATTAAAACGAATTTGGAAATAACAAAATTGAAAAGAGCAGGAGAGATGAATAAAACTTACTTTGATTTGAATTAATAAAACTTAATACCAGAATTTGAATCTAAGCTCTTGATGATGGAGTACAAGGGATATGGAGAAGAGTTTTTGAGAGAGGGAGGAGGATTGTAGTGATTATTTGCTCTTGTAAATTTACTCTTGATGCGTAGTGTAATCTGATGATGCCTAATAAAATGCTATAGAGCATCTATTTATAGAATTCATGATGGAATTAAATGTGTATAAGTGGACGATAAAGATTGAATCTTGTGTTGATCACTTATGCCGACAATCTTGAATTATTGAAGCTTCGTGTTGAACTTGGACTGAAGTCACGTTAAAAGTGAAACAGTGCTAAATAATATTGAACCTTGGACTGTTCTTGAATTATTATCCTTCTTGAATAGTATTCTTGAATAATTGCCGATGAGCTGTCCCGAACTTCTTAGATGATTTTGCAAAACCCTTATTCAAAATAAGATGTTCAAATAAATTAGAACTCTCAGATACTGGTACTTCTTTAATTTCAAAAATAGATGAAAAATTAAAAGAAGCAGAAACTTCAACCTCTAATTCAGTCAAAAATACAGTTAATATTTTAGAAAAAGATTTATCTCAATCAGAAGATATTTTCAAAATATTAATTAAATATTTAAAAAGGAAATTCCATATTATTCCAAACAAACTCGTCTAGATCTTTATCTTGAAAGTGCAAAAACAATAATTACAAAAAACTTTACTGGTGATTCAATATATGAATGGAATGTAGTGACCATGAAATATTTGTAACACTCCAAAGAATGTTAATTGCTTATATAGCTTATTCAACTAAACGTGCAACAGATTTACAAGCTCTTGATTTATTAACATCAGGATTCACTGGTATACTCAAAAATTGGTGGGCGAATCATATTCAAGAAGAGGAATGTAATAAAATTAGAACTCATACTAATTCTCAAGGACAACTAAACAATATAGAAATATTAATTTATACAATAGTTACTAATTTTCATGGAAGTCCAAAAGATATTCCTGCTGCAACAGATATTCTTTTAACAAATTTAAGATGTCCAACTCTTGAAGATTACAATTGATATAAAGTTACATTTTTAACTTACTTATTAAAAAGAGAAGACTGTCGTCAACCTTACTAGAAGGAAAAATTCATTTCAGGATTACCATCTTTATTTTCTCAAAGATCACTCAATAAGTTAAGTGAACTCATTGGTAGAAGCCCAATTCCATTCGAACAAATTACATTTGGTCAATTATTAAGTTTTATTAAAAAGGAAGGAATTTTATTATGCAATGAATTAAAATTACAAGCAAGATATTCAACAGATAAAGCCGCTAAATGAAAAGAATTAGTTTCTTTTTGTGAAGCATTTTGTCTTCTAAAATTAGAAGCTCCATCTGTCAAAAAACGAAGAAAAACTCAAATTAATAAGA
>NCQT01104349.1:28867-42486 GCA_002740465.1 Stenocereus thurberi
GGACTTAAAAAAACCATAAAAACATAAAATAAAAATTAAAAACGTAATTTTCAGATTTATTAAAATAAAAACCTGCACATATCCAATTCACGAAATAATTTTGAAAAATTATTAAATAATTTCCAAAAATTTTGAAACTAAATATAGGTAGAATATGACACTATATAAACCTTAGAATGGATTAAAATATGAAAAAACACAAAAGGAACCATTTTTAACTTAATTTCTAACAAACCGATAAATAAATCGCAAAACAGAATATAAATTAAACCTGAAATTATAATCACACTAAAAATCAAAATCTAATCGATCTAATATCACCAAGACACTCCTAAAGAGTACTCTTTTGTGGGGGTAAATGAACTATATATTAAAACTTTTAAATTTAAAAATTAAAATTGACAAACTAAACAAATTAATTAAAAGGCAAAAAATAATTATCAAAGATACCAAATTTATGAAAAATACTTAGCATAATCTATATCCATCATGCAAATTAATATTTATCATCAACACACAAATCGATTTATTCATGAGTTAGATTGTAGAAGACAACTACCAGCAGATCTTCCCGACTTTTCCCTATATTATAGTTTATTTAGGTCCAACCCTAATATAAACTCTACTAGTGTTGATAACCCTTACACCAGCGTAAGAATTTAATCAAACTAGAGCATTACGTATTAGAAAAATACCATCTAATACCTTGTAACCAATTTACCAGCAAATTAATTTAACAAATATCTATAATGATTATCTAATTAAAAAAGATAGGATTGAGCCATCCATGATTAATTGGGGTGATACTAATACCTAAAAGACTATAACTTTTATGTATTAAAGCCTTTTCAACTATCATATGAATTCGTATTAAAATATCTAGCATGCATTCTAATTAATATAACACAAATATCATAAACAATAAACACTAATCGTTATAGAATTAGGAATAAAAATCAACTAAGCGATAAAGTATAAAACTTGTTTCAAAATAATTAATTTAGCATGGTTTCAAATAGATTATACTAAGTACAAGAAAATTACTTACTCATATTAAAAATAAAATCACATAGTCTAGTAAAACTTCTCACGTCTTAATAACATGCTGGAAAAGAAGCAAAACAAGGCTTTAAATTAAAATTGCCAAACTATTATGCCGGTCTTGAGATTGCGATGACATTAATGGTGTGATGAGGGTACCTGAATGATGATAAACGATGATGGGCTGCTGCAGAAGATGATGGTGCAGCTCGTGTGATGATCGTGAGGCTGGTGAAGGTGGCGGGGTTTGATGGAGATGATGATGCGTGAATGTGTGGCGTGAGATGTGAGTGTATTGAGAGAAGAGGGTTTTTATAATATTAGCTACTAGGGTTTTCTTCTTTAAACTCCTTCTCTTTCAAATCTTCTAGTTTCTTTTCAACTAGGAGTAATAATTTTATAACCCTAGCTTAAATAAATCATTATGGAAATAATATTTTTTCATAAATCATTATTTTTAGATCGACTTGATAGCTTAGTGTGTAAAATTCAAACTTCGACGTCTTCTCTTCTCATCTTTATTTTATTAACGCTTAACCTGAAAAATATATAAAATAAAGTAAATTAGATGAAATAATATATATAATATAATCAAAATAATTATTAAAATAATGCATGATTTTTGACTTAATAAATTCCCCTACACTTAGACTTTGGACGTCCTCGTGCAAAGAAATCTGGGACGTGACCTAAAAGCTGACCCTTTTTCTTTCTTATAAAGTTATGCATAAATATGAAATTTAGACTAAGCATTAGCTTGCTTTAAAAATGGCTTTATTCAAAATTAATTAGTTTCCTTTCTAACAAGTTGATAACTACTGAACATCTAACGACCATCAAAGAGTTTCTTCATCAATCTCACAACATCCCTTTAATGAAGTAACAAAAACAATAACTATCCATCTCTTTTAAGCATGCATATACTGATCAAGACGCCTAAAAAGTTTACGATAGAAAAGTTGAAGTATGGTATGGCTATAGAGACAATTGAACTAGAAAGAATAACTCATTGAAATTGATTCTAAACTTGCCTTGTACTTTTTTCTGGTTCTTCTTCTATTTTTTCCCCCTTCTAACTCTACTTGCGCACATATTCGAGACCCATATAGGGTTCTAGAAATTAAACACTCTCTGTCTCACACTCAGTCGAATAGAGGTGCTGGAGTAAACATTTTATTTTTATCATTATTTTTATTTATTTTATTGACTTATTAGTGTGGGAAGCAAGCTTTTCAGTGGCAGTATTGTCTCAAAGGGTAGCACCCAATAGTGCATGCCTCAAAGGGGTACTTGTCATTCTCGACTTTGACTCTTATTTTTTTCTTTTTTTTTGGAGTTATTCTACTAATTCAATAGTCTAGGAAATGGGCTATGTCATTTTATTACCTCTGAAGTAGATATGATACATGACCAAATAAAAGAAACAATCATGACAGTTACTCATTAAAGAGATATATGAGGATCAACTCAAACTTCTCTGAATGACAGCTAGCATACTCAGAAGTCTTCACTCATAGAAGAATAAACTATAAATAGCCAAAAAAAATTTAAGCAAGCAAGTCTAGTATAAACTCATATCATGCATTATTTATAAGAAAAAAAAATTTTCACTCATTTTTTTTTGGTTTTTTTTTCAAAAATAAATACTACAGGAATTAAATGCAGGGTGCACCCCACATTTAATTCATGCATTGTCCCTAATGCATGCTAATTAATAAAAAAAAAGAAGATGCTGAAAGCGAATTAAAAACTTCCCTGAAAAATGTTGGATTACCTCCCAACCAGCGCCTTTGTTTACAGTAATTGGCTCAACATCATGAAACTTATGGACCCTCTAGTTGGATCTACTCCACTAAGCATACATGATCTCTTTACTTTCAAACACCTCAAACGTATGCTCCTTTTTGTTTTCGATCATACGATCACCCCTTAATCTCATAAACTAAAATAAACTATAAAAATAAAATACTAGAGCTAAAACAAAACAATAAAAGTAGTAAAATTAAATAGAAGTAAACTAATGATCTTATTTTTTTTCCTCAGCAACGGCGCCAAAATTTGTAGAGTTTGTTATAAAGCTACAAACTAAACCACTACTTTAATTCATAAATAACATTTATAGCATAGGAAAGTAGGGATCGATCTCACGAGAAAAGATTATGTCAAAAAGCTAGTTTAATTATAAATGATTTTACCACTCTAATTTATTATAACTTCTCTTTGTACTTCTAAAATAAATCAAATTTAATAAATAAAAACATGAAAAATACTTAATATTGCTCCTAAATATTCTAAATTTAATTCTAGAAATAAAACAGTAAATAGCTATCCTAAATATTCTGAAAAAAACAGAAATAATAGTACAATATTCAACTGAAAATTAAAACAGAAAATAACAAGCAGAAAATTAATATTAAAAATTACAAAAAGTAATCCAAATTAATATTCTGACCTTGTAACTCAAAAATTATATGTAATTAATTTCAGAAAAATTAAATAAGAAAATTAACTCCAGAAAATGAAACATAAAATAAAATCTAAAATTAGAGAAAAAATAAAATGTACTAATGTAAATACGAAATTAAATAACAAAATTACCTAGATTTTAGGATATAATTTTGTGGACTTAACAAAACCCTAAAAACATAAAATAAAAATTAAAAACGTAATTTTCAGATTTATTAAAATAAAAACCTGTACATATCCAATTCACGAAATAATTCTAAAAAATTATTAAATAATTTTCAAAAATTCTGAAATTAAATAGGGGCAGAGCAGGGCACTATATAAATTTTATAATGGATTAAAACATGAAAAAACACAAAAGGAACCATTTTTAACCTAATTTCTAACAAACCGATAAATAAATTACAAAACAAAATATAAATTAAATCTGAAAATTATAATCACACTAAAAATCAAAATCTAACTGATCTAATATCACCAAAATACTCATAAAGACTACTCTTTTGGGGTGGGGGTAAATGAACTTTATATTAAAACTTATAAATTTAAGAATTAAAATTGACAACCTAAACAAATTAATTAAAAGGCAACAAATAATTATCAAAAATACCAAATTCATGAAAAATACTTAGCATAATCTATATCTACCATGCAAATTAATATTTATCCTCAACACACAATCGATTTAGTCATGAGTTAGATTGTAGAAGACAACCACCAGCGGGTCTTCCCCACTTTTCCTTATATTATAGTTTATTGAGGTTCAACCCTAGTATAAACCCTACTAGTGTTCATAACCCTCATACCAGCACAAGAATTTAATCAAACTAGAGCATTACATATTAGAAAAACATCATCTAACACCTTGTAATTAATTTAGTAGTAAATAATATCTATAACGATTATCTAATTAAAAAAGATGGGTTTGAGTCATCCATGATTAATTAGGTTGATACTAATGCCTAAAAGACTATAACTTTTACGTATTAAAGCCTTTTAAACTACCATATAAATTCGTATTAAACTAACTAGCATGCATTCTAATTAATATAACACGAATATCATAAACAATAAATACTAATCGTTATAGAATCATGAATAAAAATTAACTACACGATAAAGTATAAAACTTGTTTCAAAATAATTAATTTAGCATGATTTCAAATATATTATACTAAGTATAAGAAAATTACTCACTCATATTAAAAATAAATCACATAATCTAGCAAAGCTTCTCACATCTTAAGAATATGCTGCAAAAGAAGCAAACAAGGCTTTAAATTAAACTTGCCAAACTATTACGCTGATCTTGAGATTGCGATGACGTTAATGGTGTGATGAGACTTGAATGATGATGATGATAAATGATGATGGGCTGCTGCAGAAGATGATGGTGCAGCTTGTGTGATGATCGTGAGGATGGTGAAGGTGGCGGGCTTTGATGGAGATGATGATGCGTGAAGGTGTGGCGTGAGATGTGAGTGTATTGAGAGAAGAGGGTTTTTATAATATTAGCTTCTAGGGTTTTTTTCTTTAAACTCCTTCTCTCTAGTTTCTTTTCAACTAGGAGTAATAATTTTGTAACCCTAACCCAAATAAATCATTATGGAAATAATATTTTTCCATAAATCATTATTTTTGGACCGACTTGATAGCTTAGCGTGTAAAATTCGAACTTCGATATATTCTCTTCTTCTCTTTATTTTATTAACGCTGAACCTGAAAAATATATAAAATAAAGTAAATATTAATGCTTAACCTGAAAAATATATAAAATAAAGTAAATTAGACGAAATAATAAATATAATATAATCAAAATAATTATTAAAATAATGCATGATTTTTGACTTAACAAATTCCCCCACATAGACTTTGGACGTTCTCGTGCAAAGAAATCTGGGACGCGGCCTAAAAGCTGACCCTTTTTCTTTCTTATAAAGTTATGCATAAATATGAAATTTAGACTAAGCATTGGCTTGCTTTAAAAATAGTTTTATTCAAAATTAATTAGTTTTTCTTTTAACAAGTTAATAACGACTGAACATCTAACGACCATCAAAGAGTTTCTTCATCAACCTCACAACATCTCTTTAATGAAGTAATAAGAACAATAAACATCTAATGAAAGCAAAAAATTTAAATGACATAAGGTAATTCGGTAAATATATAAATTGAGTGTAATTGAATTAATAAACATGATTTGGTTAAACAAATAACCATGAGTGATTAAATCAATAAACATGATTAATTAAATTAATATACATGATTAAAATGAATAAACATGATTAATTAAATAAATAAATATGATTTAAATAAATAATATGGGTTAGGGTTGGGTTATCATAGTCTTTCCCCCTTAAAGAGTTTCGTCCTCGAAACTTCTGATTTTGATCACGTATGCAGTGCCACCTTAAGTAGGAATAGTTGGTTTTCACTACTTCCTTCCAAAAAGGTATGATTAGCCCAAAGTGCACAGCTACTTAATCCTGCGGTTGAGTATCTAGATCCTTAGGGACTTGACTGACTCAATTACTTTGGTTCAAAACTGATATTCTCTTCAAAAGAAAAACTTGTTACTGCAAAGGAGGTACTCTACTCTATTGGTTCTCTGTCTTGACCACTAATAAGTATGAAAACGATTGTATTTTCTAATAAGTACTCTAATACTGACTCATAAAGTCCAATGTAACGATGACTCAGTTGTCTCTAATATCCAGTCTCTTGACATTCTTGACTAGAGAAGCCATTTGAAATACTTTGTATCTTATCTAAACTTTGATTGTCTCTTCTTTGGTCAAAATGACCATATAACTCTTGTATAGCCCTTGTGTCACCTTAACATGTACTTGAACTGTCTCATTATTGTCGATGCTTCTTCTAACTTACTCTAATATCGCTAGACATTGTTTGAGATTATTCCCTCATCAAAATGTCCTCATCCGATGTTCTTAATGCACCATATGATCTTCCCCCATCAGACTAGTCTAAGATCTGCTCTATGTCCAAATTAGATGCTAGAATAAATATGGAGAGATAAAATTGATGGAATTGGCAGTCAAGTGAGTTATTAGGAATAAAAGAAATAAATAATGAGACTAGAAAAGATTTATAAAGGAGGGATTAACACGGGGTAGTTAGAATAAAAATAACCATAAGTGTAACATGAATTTTGAGATATAATGCCACAAGAATTGTGGTTTATAAATATGGATCATAAAGGGTTCAATAAATAATCAGCCAAGAAGAAGGATGGTCCGGTTATACTCGGATTTAAATGATGAATTGAAAACAAGATGATAAGCAATTGAGCTTTAACGAGGTGACTTTATAGCCACAAGCAATAAGATAAGTGTAATAGATGGATGGGACAAGCAATGTACAATAAATAGATAAATAGATTGGATAAGTAAAGTGCAATAGATAGACAAACAGATTGGACAAGCAAGGTGTAATGGATAGATAAATGGATTGGACGAGCAAAGTATCAATGGACAGATAAATAGATTGCGCAAGCTACAATAGGAACATGCCTTTGCTCTATGAAGCCAATTCGAGTACAACAATAAGATCAAATAGAGAATGTGGAAGTTTATTTACCAGAATATAAGATATATGTGTGGGAGTTAAATTTTAAAATAAGGAGAGTAAGGGAATTATGACAATTTCAATCATCCACACTAACGAGAGTTAAATTACACTATAAATTCAGAACAAGTTATACGAGCTAATCATTATGAATAAATGAGATGTAAGGTAGATGTGTGAATCGGCTCTCAATGGAATGAACTACAACTCATGACCATGAAATAAAGATGGTGAAGGTCGAGAGCACTGGAATATTGACAACCATATAAGATCGAACAAAAATATATTGCACATTTAACAATGGGTTTGAAAAGATATGGAAGATCACGCCAATAGGAAATAGGGTTGAAATACAAGGGAAATTAAATAATATTTGATAGTATCAAATTTTGAGGATGAGACAAGCAAATAATTTCAAGAATTACTCTAAAAAGGTATTTTTGCAAAAAATAAACTGTGGTTGCATGATTTAAGTGTGATATCCGGACCTCAAATCATTCCTAGAAAAGACTTTTGTTATTGGCAGTTAATCCTATAAATCATTTATGCAAGATATAGGGTATTTGTTTTTGATAGTGATCTTGTTCAACTCTCTGTACGCAATACACAAACATGAGGTTTTGCCTTCGTTCTTCACACATATAAAATTAGAGTTTCCCGCGGTGACACACTTGGTCAAATAACTCCCTTTTATAACAACTTATCTTACTAAATTTTTAGTTTTTTGAACTCTGTTGGGGGTCATATGATAGGGGCTCTGAAAATGGATTGAGCACCTAGAACTAGGTTGATCTGAAAATGAATATTTCTTGGGGAAAAACAATTTTGAAAATCCTCAGATGAAACATCTCTAAATTCACAAACTGTAATTATGGATATGTATATATCAAGTGTGGCATATCACTAATATTAAATGCATTACTGACATGATACCTCACTTGCTTGCACAATATAATTAGGGCCGAATAGGGTTTTTCTTCCCTCGGTCCATAGAAATGCACTTCTAGTCTTTCCTCATTTTTCAAGCAAACCTTAAGATCTTTGCAAGTCATCTTCTATAAGTACACAGTAAGTTCATCCCCATAATAATAATAAGGTCTGCCAATCAAACTGAATCAAATACCCAATGAATATGGTTCCAGCAATACCAATAGAGGCATATTTATGAAAGATAGAACATTCAACCGCCTACTGGTCTCAGTAAATTTAAAAGATAGGGGGACAATCTAAAGTGTAAAGAGATGAAACCACACCATAAACTCTTGCAAAGATATTTCTTTATTGGTTATAAAGGACCGGTATGTAAGCTGAATGAATGAAAGGACGAAGATTCATACTGAAAGAGATAAGGCATATAAATGACCTGCATAAACAAGACATGCAGTTTATTCATGATGGTCATGATATAGCAAAGTAAATGAACGATATTATGAAGTTGAGAGGGAGTATCAAGTACTACAGGTGAAAAAACCTAGTAGATTACTAAAGAGATATTTGAAAAGTCATACCGTATACTTATGTGAGTAAAATGATGAAGATGAGGGTCAACACCATTAGAAGGGAAATTTTATTCATCTGGTGTTTGAAAGGCCAATATGTCAAGGTGAAGGAGTCAACCTTATGCCTGAACATGATGGCATCCATCAATAACACATTCTGCAGTGATGGGAGTCTTATGTAGGCATATAAACTCTGAAGCTATTGGCAGATGGAAATAGCACAAATCGTTGTTTATCATTAATAAGATAGGTTGTACTAGTAAAGAAAGGATTTTCAAAATAACTTGAGTAACGACATGCAGTCACAGCCATAGAGTAGTATGTCAACGTGACGTTGCGGTGCTATAAAAACATGAACAATATGGATCCATTTAATTGCTAAAAGGCACTAAATGACTGGGTCTGAAGCAACCAAAGACTTTACAAGCAATAAATAAATAGTGCCCAAATAGAAGTAAGGAGTCAAAGTAGGTGATAGTAAAAATATAAATATAGTGATGATTGAACTGTAAGTAGAATGGGTCAAACATGCTTAGGAAAAATTGTACATCACACAGTAACGCATATCGGGGGTCATTATAGGTTCCATTATGAAAATAGAGAATTAAACGTTTATGATTCTTAGGGTTTGAATCACCTATAAGAAAGGTTGTTGAGATGTGTTTAATGGACTCCCCACAGACCCCATATGAGANNNNTCACAAACACTCCATTACAAATAAAGAGAGTGTTAGTGGTAAAAAAATGATGTCTCTGAACAATTCAAGGTGACCAGGACAGAAATAAGTCAATGACAGGAAGTAATGGGAGCATTGCTAATGTAAGGTCTTAGTATCAAGATCAGATACTTCCTATATATGGCAGCTTAATCTTACTTGTACCACCTATATAATGCAAAGTAGCACACCATAAGCTACTAATTGTTATCACCATACATAAGCTGCCATATAAGGCATTTCCTCGTCTAGAGGTTTACATCTAACTTGACACTGTATTAATTCTTTAAGAAGTTGCACATGGCATCCCCACTTCAGGTTTCAACCATCACTGTACTCAAGATCAGGTATATTAACACAATTCAATAAAAATCTCAAATTTTGGGGTAAAACGGACAGAGTTCCACCTAAAAACTGACTAAAATTCGGCTTAAAGTCTTACAATAGATACCTGAAATGGAGAGAAATACTTCAATAGCTCAACAGCCATATACCGAAGTTCATAACTAACAGGTCATATACCTGGATTATATGATTGCAAAAATTTAAACAAATGAGAGAAATGAAGCAAACAACAATTCCTAGATAAATAAGAGCATGCCTCACTAGCAGGTCACCTAAATGGCTCCACACTCCACCTTGCTAATGCTCAGATCTCAGGACATTATCAAATGATTAGGTCACCCAAATGGAAATAGTTCCTCCTTATATGCCCATACATATAAACTTATAGTCAATAGCTCATTTAACTGGTCCAACATAACTCATACACACCTCGATAGTTAATTTATAAATACTTGATAGCTCACAGTGACCCTTAACACCTTAACTTTGATATCAAATCTATAATGCCCCCAAAATGCTAATGGTATGATTTACGAAAAACTGCAGTAAAGGACTTAATGATAGAAGGTGCTACCGCCGTCCTGATAAGGACAAGGCTCACTAAAATCATTTAATCTTGCAACTCATGTTCAAATCACAATATCTATTAAACTAAAATACTCCAAGACCAAAGTCCATCAAAGTTCAACTTCAATACGATCGAATTAATCATACCATGTGCTAACTCGCACTCCACACTGCACAAGTATGTTGAATATAGACCCAACTTGACCTTGAGATCGATCCCAACATTCATACTATGTTGAATCCACTGTGAGCGTCTGATGACTTCCAAAACAGCTTGCTAAATGGAGAAACATGTGATACTTCATCACCTAAAATGGAAAACGTGAAAACAATACGAAAATATAAGTTAAAACTCAGTACATGCATTCCTGTATTGTAAAATGAGCGTATAAATACTGTTGATGGGTACTCGCCTTTGCAATTCATTTAGTTCACAATAACAATGAAAATGAAAGTAATATGTGAATTGCTAATTATTATCTGGATACGAACCTCTTACAATGATATGATCTATGTATAGGTGTACACCTATCAATCCGATTAAGAATTGGCCTGAAGCCGCGTGGGTAAATGAGAGGCTGACGCCCTATAGATGATAACTGATGGGGTCACAAGTTAAATGGCAAATCGCTGCATAAACTGATTCATTTATAAACTCATTAAGAGCTGTAACTTGATAAACATGTTCTATTTTTTGAAGATACATGCAATGGACGTACCTTGAGTCTTCAAAAATGTCAACTGACTTGATCTAAATGTCATCTGTTTCATAAATGTCATCTCACTTGATAAATATGTTCTGACTTGATAACATCTACGCATAACGGGGAACGATAATTAGGCTGAATTCTGTTTTATAAATGTCATTGTAAGTATGTGTAGTCAGTAAATAATCCTTACTCACACAATTGAGTAAGTAAAAGTATGTGTAATAGAAATTAATTAAATGGTATGCATAACTTGAGTATTTTAATCATATATAATATAAAACTAAATAGATCGATGTATGATTGACAAGTGTTGCAACACTATTGCCTTTTTAAAATTTCAATGAGCCCATTATTAATTACTACTTCTAAATTAAAATAATAATAGTATTAAGTATTTAATGTTTGCTTTTACTCAAACAATTCTTAAACATAAAAAATGTTTTACAATTAAATTTAATTTATTAATAATAATAATTGAAGATTTATGTACTCTATTATTTATAGGGTTTGAGAAGTCAAAAATGACTTTGGCATGTACTAAATTAAGAATAAAAGTATTAGTATTTTATGTAATTACTTTGGTGGTTGCAAACCTTGCATTAGGATAATAATAGTCAGAAAATCAACAAAAATTATAACAATTATAAGAATGAAAATAACGTAGATAGGCACACTAAAAACATAGAAATGCACAACACATTAACATCAATAAAGTAATGCACAATTATTGTGTATGCATGTGAATCCAAATTATATGTGAATAATAAAATATACTATAATATTACGATTAAACTACAAATACTCTAAAAAGATGATAACACTATAAAACTTTAACACATGCCCGTGTAAAGCACGGGATGCACACTAGTATAACTTCAAAACTGAATTAATGAAAGTAATTAAATCTGATATAAAGTAAATGAAAGTAAAGTAGATCACAATGAGATAAATGAGATTACAAAGGAAAAGACCTTGATGGTGACAAGTGGGAGAGTGGTTTTGGCATTTTCTGAGATAGGTTGCTGATATAGGTTTAAGACTCGCTGCTGTATAGCTTAATTTAAAATAACAGCGAGTACAATATATTGGCTTGATAAATACATTTGATATATTCTCAATTGAGTAAGTAATAGAGGTTTAGGTCAAGAGAGATATATCTTAGTTCAAAATAGCATAAACTGTAATAACTTGGTCTGATAAATATGATTTCTGAGTCAAAAATTCTCCTCACTTTCTATATTTCATTCACAAGTTCACTAAATATAGAATTCCACCCCAATAAGTCATTGAACTCAATGGAAGCTATTAAGCTCACTAAACTTGACATTTTCTTTGTAAAAATTTATAATTGATTAAAAACTCATAAATAAGCTTCCAAATTGTATTCTTGTCTTCTTCTCTCTCATTAATCAAGCTAAAAGCTCCATGAAAGTCCATTAATATTTATTTCCTCCTTAAAGGACCTTACTTGGCCTAAAATACACAAAATGAGTGCATGATCAATCTCACTCAATCTTTATTATTGCTCTTTACATAATGACTCAAAACGCTTCTAAAAACCACCAAACTTGAAAATACTCAACCAAACTTCATGAAATCTTATAGAAAATTCAAAAATAATATGGCCAATCTATAGTAAATTTTTCAGAATTTGCCTCCAAGAATACACTGCACAGAAATTGCAATAATAACCCAATTTGTCCCAAAGCAGGTCAATTCACTTCAAAAATTCATAACTTTCATCCTTGACCTCAAATAGAGACCTAAAACTCAATATGGAAAGATTAAGAAGTCCTAAAAAACTTTCGTTTGCAATACAAAACATGAGTTTCATAATAGAGTTTTCAAAATGGGACTAGAATACAAGTGTATCAGTTTTCATTGAACCTGCGCAGTTCTAGCAAAACAGCCATAACATTTTCGATAGAACTCAGATTAAGGTGATTCAAAAGAAATTTAAAAGCTAACACACTGACCTATCTACCCACCAAAAAACATAATTTTTAGCTAGGCTGATCATTACCAGTTTATTGACAAAACTTGCCCTATTTTCTGTCATTTTTTAGCCCTCACTATCATTGCTTTCTCTTCTCTTTTCACACAAATCCTCAACTGAAATCATTTTCTAAAATCATGTAACAAAGCTTTGGTCCTTCCCATCATCATACAAAGCCATCACACTCAATTTCACTTCATAATTATGTACATCAAAGATCATTTCTCAATCAAATATACACAAGTAACATGCTTGCTATTAAAATAAGGTTAAACCTTGCAAAATCATTAAAATCCAAACTTTTGGCCAACTTACTTCCTCTTTATCTCATCCAAGATCATGAAAAATACCCTTATAAACATTACTAGAGATTAAGCCACTAGATCAAATACAAACAATCCAAGAAACACATACTTCCAACCTTAAGCTTGCATGCTCATGAATAACCCTAAACCCTAGCATGATCCACACTCAATCAACAATTAAAAACATCAAAATAACTCTTGTTACCATTCAAAGAACATGACTAACCATCAAAAAAATCAAAACAAGAATCAAAACTAAGATACAATCAACATCCACAAGAGTAAGGTTAGGGTTTACTTGCTTTGCTTGAAGAAAAAGGAATATATGTCAGGTTTGATGCTTGAGGAGATGTAGGTGGTGGATAGGGTGGCTAGAGGGGGCTGTTTTG
>NCQT01104366.1:0-10160 GCA_002740465.1 Stenocereus thurberi
TGTGTGTGTGTGTGTGTGTGTAAGATATAGGAAGATGGTTTACCATTGCTGGGCAAAATATAGATACCATACTCTAGGCATACCTAGAGGGGGTACATCATGTCACTGCCTATTGATTTTAACTTAAGATGCCTATTAATCTAGCTTGAATATCGTATAGAATTTGCTTTGTAATATTTGTTGTGTTCATCTCCTTTGCACGGTATATCCTTCCAATGTAGATATGGTAAATCAAAGCAGTTGTTGTTAGGTAAGGTAAGCATCTATCATAATTCCTGTTGAATCTGTATTGCAGCATCTGCCTTAGCCATGGGTGCTGCAGGCTTAGCCCTGCCATGTATAACTTCCCTATCACCTCTGATCCTATGGACTGTGAAAGAGGGCAAAAGAAGAACAAATGGTTGGGCATTTCTTCCTCAAGCATACATAGTACACATCTATTTGCCATGTAGACACCCCTTTTCTACATTCTACCTTGTGTTTGCAGTCTGTTGTGTATAGACATCCAAAAGGTCACGGGTTCGAGTCGTGGAATCAACCAATGACAAAGTCAGGTTAGGCTGCCTATAATTCACCCCTTGGGGTGCAGCCCTTCCCTGGACCCTGCGTGACTGCGGAATACTTGTGCACCGGACTGCCCCTGTGTATAGACATCCAGGCTATGGAGGAAAACTTTAGAACTCTATATTTGCTCCATATGATCTCAGCCATGGAACTTTGTCATGACCCGCTATCAGCTTTTTATACCTTGCACTTACAGAAAAGTCTTGAGAAGTCCCCCTACAAAACTGCAGTCTATGTTTAGACATGATAGTATCACTCGCAGAGAGAATCTTCCTCCAATACCAACTACAATCATTCTTACATTTGCACCTCCAAATAGATGATTTCATTACGTAGTAGTAGTGTGTCTCTTTCAGCCATAAGGAATCTTTCTTGCTATGAACATGCCACAAATGTTTATCGATAGCTGCTATGTTCTATTTGTGCACATCCCTACTCCCCAGTCCAATAGCTCTTTTTGTTGCAGAGCAAGTCTTCCAAGCAATTGGGGGTGTTCTACTTCTCCCCATAAAAAGGACCTAGATGCTTCATTCATTTTGTTTATTATGTACTGACGTAGTATAAATATCTAGTCCCAATAAGTGCGCAGGCTTATAAGGACACTATTCATAAATTTCACTTTTCCAGCATAAGTAAGCCTTTTCAAAGGTGATGCTCTGATTCTAGCACAAATCTTATCTAAGAGAACCTAGAAGTTATTCTTACTGAGTCTAGAAGACTTGACAGGTACTCCCAAGTATTTGAAGGGCAGAGAACCCTTGCTAAACCTGGTGAGTTGCAGTATATCCAGCCTTGTTTGTCCGTCAACCTTAGCCATGATAATTTATGACTTGTCATGATTAGCACTCAATCCAGAGCATTTTGACAAATGATCAAAAGCAGTCATGTGGCATTTTGCACTCTAATGCTCAGCTCTGCAAAATAAGAGTAAGCCATCCGCAAAGTAAAGATGTGCCAACTGCATGCTTTTACAAAGTCAACGGAAACGAAATTCCTTTGCTCTAGTGCTCAGTTTGATTGCTCTGCTCAAATAGCCTATAACCAAAATAAAAAGGAATGGAGATAGAAGATCTCCTTGCCTTAGCCCTATCCACTTGTGAAAAATCCAATTTATTCCCCATCTAAGTATATAGAGAACATAGGAGTTGTAACATAAGTCATTGTCCTATCCACAAAGTCCTTAGGGAATCCCAAAGCAATGAGGAGTCTTCTCAAGAAGCACCAATTAATTGCATAATAAGCTTTCCAGATGTCAATCATCATCAAACATGTAGGAGATGCACATTTGCTATTATGTAACCTTGCCAAATCTTCACCTATCAGAACATTGTATAGGATGGATCTTCATGTCACAAAGGCACTTTTGTTTGGCTCAGTAATGAAGGGTAGGACCTCTTTTAGTCTCTTACACATCATTTGGTTATGGCCTTATATATTTTATTACAACATGCAATGGAGCTCAACTCATTTGTGGTTATGGAGTTAAGCACCTTAGGGACTAGTGTAATGATAGTGGCATTGATTTCAGTTGGCATCTTACCATGCTTAAAGAAATCCAGTATTACCTTGGTCATATCATCACCATTGATGCTCCATTCACTCTCGAAAAATTTTCTCCTAAACTCACATGGGTTTGGGCTCTTATTATCATCAATTGAAAAAATAGCCTCCTTAACCTCTGGTCTGGCGTTTGGTTTCTCCAAACTCTCTCTTTGCTCTGCTGACAACCTCTGACCATGTATAATAACCTCCCATATAGGTCCGTGAGTATCCCCAATGCTTGTAAAAAACTTCTGGACATGATTCACTACATGTTGTCACATTGTTTTGCTCTTAATCAAACACTTGCCTTGCTCATCTTGCAGTGACACAATCTTTGATAAGTATCTTTTATGCTTCACATTAGCATGAAAGAAAGCAAAATTCTAATCTCCACTTTTTAGCCATTACTCTTTTGATTGCTACTTCAGCATTGTGATTGAGGCAGCATTGCACTGTTTATATTTAAGCATTTTCTAGACAGACCTTTGGATCAGATCCTTGTCCAATGGATTTTGATGTACTAGACTTTGAATTTGAATCAACTCCTAGTATAGAGTCTACATTTTACAATGTATCTCGCCAAAGTGTGCTCTATGAAGCTGCTTAAGGGGTTTCTTTAAGAGCTTCAGTTTAGTAACTATTTGAAACATTGGAGAGCCATGAACTTGAGAGTTCCAATGAGTCTTTATAATTTCCATGAAAGTTGGATCTTGAGCCTGCATATTGTAGAATACAAACCTACTCATAATAGGACCGAATTCCTTCTTTAAATACAGGATCAATGGACAATAGTATGATATATCTTCAAGGAGCACATTATAGAACACTTCAAGGAAAGCTGTCAAACTTTCCTCATTAGTCAGTGCCCTCTCCAATTTTGTAAACATGGTTTTATTATTCCAAGTGAAATAGAACCCACTAATTTCGCTCCTTCCATATGATAGTCAGTCAGGCAATTTTGTAGCTCATGAAGTTCATCTGCCTGAACATAGTTTGCTCAAATTCTATCTTCAAAAGATAGGATACTATTGAAATCACCAGCTATGNNCCAAGGACTTTGGATATTGCTTGCTGTGTTTGCCACCTCTATCTATAATCTCCTTCTCTCCATACTAACATTAGCTCCATATACTATAGTAAGTATGACTTCTCAATCATACTTATGCACTTTGCAATGGATCAGTTGCTTGCTCACTACTAGGCATTGAACATCTAGCTAAGGGTCCCACGCCACCTAAATTCTACCTTTGTCTTGCATAGAAGCATTATACACAAGATGCTAATCTTGGCAGAACTTGACTTTAATGTCCTCACAAGATGTAAGAATTGTTTTTATCTCAGTAAGACCTACTGAGACCTACTAACTGACATTTAGTCACACACAAGAGGTGTTGCACAACCTCTTGCTTATTTGGCCCATTTAGACCACAGACATTCCGTATTAAAATGTTATCCATGGTCATTTTGACCAATAATTGTACTATATTGCCTAAGATTGGGGTTATACTTCTATTTATCCTTACAAGTCTGCCATCAGCATTACTGACTATGCTCGCAGTTACTTAAGTAGTATTATCTTCATTTCCAGTGAGATTCATAGCATCATGCATAGGAGCCTCTTCCCTATGTTCATCCTCATTGTTAAGTCTTATTTGGCTCCTTATAAGTCTGCTCAGCTACTCCAGTAGCCTTTCTCCTCTGTACCTTTTTAGTGCCATCCTTCGTGCAATCCTCAATTACATGATCATACATGTTGCATTTGGTACATCTTATCTGCTTCTACTCATAATCCACCTCTTAGTCTATAACAAAACCTTGTCCATCCACAAAAGTGATGTAACTTGGAAACTCTCCATTAAGTTTCATATCCAATAGGATTCTTGCATATTTCAGTATGGATTTTTCCTATGTGACTTTGTCAACTGCAAGAGGAATCCTTAGCAAACTTCCCACTTTTGACAACCCCTTGCTATAGAATTTGAGATCAAGCCAAGTCAGTTTTACCTAGATTGGTAAAGAAGCAATTTCTCCTTTGTCAATTGGTTGTCCCGCACTCCACAACTTCAGTATTATTGACTTCTTATCAAAATACACCACCCTCTGTTTAAGCACCTCATCTCTTTCCAGCACTGAATGAAACCTTAATAGAAACAACCCATTTGGCTGGGAATAAACCTTGCCCGATCCTCTTCTATCCCATAGTCTTTTTGCAAAACCCTCCTTAATTAGGAGTGAGGGATTTGCACCTAAAATAAAACAAACAATGGACGATTCAATTTTTGATTCAATGGCCATTGCGTCAATGCACTGTATACTTTCTCCATTGTGCACAATTGGTTCAACAACAGCAAGTTTTGTACCAATATTTTTAGGAAGAATAATGTCACTTGGGTTTGATATCGTTTCATTGCTTTCTCGCTGGTTTTCATTCTTTGTTGTGGCAGCGCATCAATCTAGCTACAAAACGTGCTAGCTCTCTTCCCCACAACAGCATAAACCTCCCTTGCATCCCTATTGTTCACTATTACCTCATCTCACTCCATACTCTTTTCTGCCTTGCCTAATGGCTTCTAGCACGAATTGGGGCTAGCAGATACATTTGATAGCTCGATTTCAAGGTTACTGTAACATCCGAAACCTAATTCGTGCTAAATAGGGCGCTGCATTTCAATTTAGCATTTTATACATTTATGCAATAGTAGGTTGAATCGACAGAGTAGTCTCAAAAATAAAATTTCATTCTACTCAATAATAATTCATTCAAAATCATAAATAATTGCCTACTGATAAATGAGAAAAATTAACCATTTAAATGAAAATCAAAAGTCATGGAATATAATTGTATGTACAATTCATCCACTTAAATTATATAATTGAAACATAATAATAATAATGTGTGAATCAATTAAATAAAGTGTAATGCATAAATTAATTTAGATGACAAGTTTACAATTTTTCCTAATGCACCTTAATAATCCCATTGATAGCCCAAAATATTAGTAGTAAGCTTGGCCTAAACATCTGCTAAGATTAAGAAACAAAAATAACTAACTAAAACAAATAAATAATCTAGAAAAATCTGCCTAAATAAAAAACAAAAGATAAATTTCTCAAAACCCCCCAGTTCCTGAACCCCCCTAATTTTTCCCAGCCCCTGACCCACCATGCTCCAGTGCCCCTTCCCTGTGTTCTTGCCCCTCACTACCAGCTGGCCTCACCGCCAAATGCCACCGGAGACCCACAGATGCCACTGTCGACTGCTGCTGTGCCACCATCGCCCCTCTTCTCCTCCCTTTATGTTGTTCTAGTGGGTTGAGAAGGTGAAAACCCTAAACCACTCATACTCATTTTGACTGGTTTTGTTGATTGATTTTTTATTATTTTTTTTTTTGGTTAAATGAATCTTAAATTGTGTCTTTCTTGGATTTTTGATGATGGGGTTGAATAGGTGATGCTTGGAAGCTTAGGGGTTATAATGGTGCTGGATTAGGGTTGAAAGTTTGACAGGGAGTTCAAGCTTGATTTTTTTGCTTTAATGGAGTTTGACTGAGTTATAATACTAATTGTATGAAATTAAAATGGTATACATATGTATGTCTATGATGTTGTGTGGGTAGCCGTGAACATGGGTGTACGCTTGAGGTGGATGGATATGGAGCAAAGCAGGGAAATATGTTAGTTTAAGGTAATAAATGGGGGGTTAGTGGGAATTTGAATTGATAACACAGGTTGGAATGTGAGATGGCTTGAGGTGATGGAAAGAGTAGATTGAAATGTTTTTCTTTCGCAACTGTGGAAGTGAACTCTTAATGTGAAATTTGGACGTTTATTTAGGATTTAGATGAATTAAGTATGCAACTTAAGTATTAGTTGTAGGATGATTCAAGTGACTGTAAAGTTTAATTCTTGTTTGTTTTTTATCTTTTAATAGGGCTTAATTGATTTTGGATAAGTGAATAACCTTGATAACAATAATGATAGTAATGTCGAAGTTAATAAAATTACAGTGAATTATGCCATTACACAATTATAACATCAATGACAGGAATGATAATGGTAATAACCATGTTTACAGAAGGAGTAAAACCAAAGAGTAATAAAATCAACTTAAACAGGTAATGATGGGTGTTTTTTACTAATAGCTAAAAGTAGAGCCCAAAGAATTCTGAATTATTTGTTCAGCTAGAAAATTTAATTAAATTATCTAAGCTCGTGTTAACCATAAAACTATACATGTGGAGCAAAAGCAAGACCACTTCTGTCACTTCAAATTGTAATGAACATTTTTGATTAAAAAGGAGAGAGATATAAAGAACAAGATACGTTTACTGCCTATATCTTTCAAAAATTCATAGATTTTTATACATATCAAAATCTCAAATGTATAGTTATTTAATAGAACATTTTCAAGCATTGTTTTGTCACATAATTAAGTGGACCCACCAGCTATCAGGTATCAGGTCAGACTTCTCAATTGGCCTGGCAAGTGCACACATGTTTAATGATCGCATTGTGCATATGAGCTCATCAGTTTGGGTTCTATTTCTAGATAATAACCAGCAAGTAGTCTTACTCATACTCTCTCTCCCCCCTTCCTGTTTCTGAACTAAAATGATTTGAAATGCGTTTTTCAACTAAATTGCACAAAAAGTACATTTTTACAGCATAGGGATAAATATACTGAGTTTCAGCTCACCATTCGAAATGCTTTATGTTTTCTATTTTTAGTAATGGATCAGTGAACAACTCTTCTCCTACCAAGCAAAAAGGTAGCAAGGAGTAGAAGAGGGACTTGACATACTACCGAAGATTAGCTAGCTGAATGCTCATAGTGATTTATCAGGCCAGCCCTTTTAAATACATGTTGTTTGTATAAAGTTTTTGGTAATGTTTAACATTGTGTTTTGAGAACTCTTAGTTAAGTTGTAAGTTGTGTTACCAACTGAATAGTTTGGGGAATGTACCTTCTGATCCTTAGTTTGATAGGCGTGGTAAATGTGAGAATGTGATAGAAATGTTTGCATTTACTGGAATCCTCGTCTGTTATAGGTTGGCAGTAATGCCTCCAATCAAAGTATTTCCGCTGCAACTATAAACAGTAAATTATTAGATTTCATGATTAAGTAATTAGAGATTTGGGGTGCTACAATTGTGGTATCAGACCCAAGTTGAGGGCCACTGTGAACTATAGGAGTGCCTATGAGTTGTGTTGGACTAGTGAAACGAGATATAGACTAGGAGTTCATGTGAATGCATGCATCATGAGGATGTTTTAGTAAATAATTACATGGCTTTTAGCCTTTGGTATGAAGACCAAGGACATAGTTAAATATTACCTTGGGAATTCCATCGTTATCAAAGTAAATCGAGGAAGCATTCGGTCAACTTTTTAGTGACGTATGTATTCCAAAGAAGTATGTCAAGCTCATAGCGATAATTCTATGGAGTTTTGGGTAGCCCGTTTGAGTTATCAAGATGAGTTCAATTTAGAGGTTTTATTAAGAGGTATCGAAGTACTTAATGTTTAGGTATTGTGATGTTTAAGACATGACATGAAGGTGATGTTTGTAAACTCTTATGAGGTTAATATAGTGCCAAACTACATTTAACTTGCTAGATAGGGGAAATGTATTATGCAGCAATATTCATGGGTTTGGATCAATATGAAATAACCATTGCAATAGTGCAATAACGTGCATGTTTGAGGGCCTATCACATTGTCCTAGGTGATTTAGAATAATCATTGAGTGTAATGAATCAGGTGTTGGCGATTCAGTAACTTATCGTGTGCTACTTGATATTATGTGAGTTGTATGTGACAAGATAAGGTATTACGCAAAGGAAGTGTTGTCCTTCAATGTGTCTCTAGATTATGTGAACTTATATGGGCTACCGACTGCTAGGTGTGTACAAGTCATTATACCCTAAAAGCATGTTGTACAATGATGGAGGTAATAAGTAATGAAGAGGTGGAGGATATTTAGACTTGGGATGTTAGTGGACCTTTCGACTTTGGGTCGTTGACTCAGATCATATAAACAAATATGCCTCAATCTAGGTGATAGTAGGCATTGAAAACTTTTGAAATGTATAGAGGGAGACTCTTTTAGAGGTTCAGGATTGTGTAATGTGGATGAACATATAATGTCTACACTTACTATGAGGCTAAAGCAAACTCTAAAGGCATATGAACATTACTAAATGTGGATCTTAGCGCCAAGATATTCATAAAAGGTTCTAAGGAAATGGTATAAATAATTTTTCGAATTATGGTGTGTTGGGTGATGGGTACCTATGGGTGGAGCTATGCTCATTAGATTGTGCAAAATAAATTAAGTGGAGAAGATTTTACTTTGTAGAGCATCAGGTGATTCAGTAAGCATACTCTTTAGGATTAACAAGGATTAGCCAAAAAGGAAAAAAGGAAAAAAAAGAAAAGAAAAACAGTGAGACGAAGAATAGAGAAAAGAAAGAGTAAGAAGAAAGGACATTAGATGTTGGATCCATTAAAGTAGCGAGAGTAGTGGTTCACAAGCATACTCATTTTACGGAAGACCATTATTCACAGAAGTGGAACCATAGGAAAAAGGCTTGAGGATATGTCATACATGTGCATGGATTCATGACTTCTGTAAACTAGAAATTCTAGAAGTCATAATTTATATTTTAGCCAAGAGTAGATAGAATTTGAGGGGATAAATAATCTTTAGAGAACTACAATACAAGTACAATGGTTATATGGGTTGAACTTAGGGCACTTGTTGGTACATTACAGTTTATATTGGTAAGGAATTGGGGGTGGTGATTCAAGCATAAATATTTCATAGACTCTATAGGAGTATTACTAGTGATTTTATGAGGTTGAGATGTCAAATTCAAAAGAGCATTACTAGGACACAACTTCAGGTACAACAAAAGAGGATTGTGGGATTATAAGATGTGCGAGATATCTACATATAGGTTGAAACCCAGGTGACTTTCTTTCGAGCATGAGTTCCTATATTGATCCAAAAGAGTCTACCGTGACCTTTGGCCAAGTAATATTAGACCTTCCTTGTCAAATATCATTGCATAATTTTGTACCCTTTGTTGGGGATTCTTGATCTCTTCAGTTACAAAGTAGAGTTAGCCGCCCCCTATTATGCAATAGCATAATTTAATTTTTAATTCCATTTAATTCATATAAGCTTTGCAAGAACTACTTAATTGCATCAATAATACTTCATTACATATCTTTTCACTCATTGAATTACTTCATGACATTAATTTTTATAAGGAATCCCCATCATTAAAATGGGATGCGTCCCTCTTGCTTTCACTAATTACCTGTGTTCAACTTACTTTTTGCAATCATTCTTTCAATAATAACATGACCTTTCTTGCCCTTAACGTTCAATCACTACATAGATCGTCTATTTTTACTATTAGTCTGGCTTTCAGATTTATGCGCAATTTTTTGGTTCCTATGTAACCAATGATTGGAACTATCTGACTCTTATTGCCCTTCATTTTGGAATTGTTTATGCTTATAGGTATTTTCATTCTATCTGCATTGTGCTACTACTTTAGTTACCCATTGTTTAAAAATCTGCCATTTGTTTGTTTCATTAAACTCTTACATCATAACAATTTCAATTCTTATAGTCATTAACTAACTTCTCCCTTAATTATCTTGATTTATGTATTGGCATCGTCTCCTTGCTACTTTAGCTGTTCTCGATCCTAAGCATTTGCCTAAAAGATCTTAGTTGGTATAGAAGCCAAGCTGACAAATTTATCTTTTGTATTAATACTATTATTTTTATCATTTCTTATATTTGGTTGATTTGCCTCAACTTTAAACTGGGCTTCCTTCCAACATTATCTTATTCCTTTTTTCATTCCAAACTTTCAGAATTTGGTGGATCCTCAAGAGCGCTCATACCTTTTTCCAGCATGATTCACCATGTCATTGAAAATGGTTGCAAAATACTGAATCCATTCCTATTCGATTTTAAGCAGCTATCAACATTTTGATACTTTTACTTCCATCTTCCTCTTCTTCATATAACATT
>NCQT01104393.1:5880-17738 GCA_002740465.1 Stenocereus thurberi
AACAACCCTTCTAGGTACTTAATCATGTTACTAGAGAAGGAATGGACGTTTGGAAGGACAGCAACCACCAAATGCACTAATCAGGTGCAATGGGGTAGTAGCTGGCAAAATGCAGGCTGCGTTTTGACACCACGTTTCTGACGACAAACGAGGGCATCATTTGGATTGCCACATATGATTAGAAAGCCCGGATGTTTTCTAACTCCTGTAAGTGGAATCACACAATTTTGACCTGATTTGCCTGCGCAAAGGCTTAAAACACTCAGACTGGTCCAGACAGGGTCCTAGCCTGCGCGGTTTGGAAAATTAACCTTGCTCTCCATCTTTCACTTGACTCAACCTGAATTTCTCAATTGAGCCAAGTAGTTAACATCTTGGGGACACAAGATATGCAAAACATTGGGACTTAAGTGGTGGATATAAGCAAATGCAATCCTCAATTAGCCATTATCATTTTTGAACTTGTTTTAGGTTTAAGTTGATTCATACTCTTAAACTAAATTTAACTTTGATTTCTTTGCTAAGAGATTTTATTGACATTCTAATCAACTTAATTATGTAATTAAAATAATTTTAAATTAACTATTTTTGTCCAAGCGTTCAAAGGTTTTAAAACAGAAGGTCAAGGGTCCAAATTAGAATACAAGTCCATTTTTGTGTCCTTTATTACTTCGACTTCCATGAGATTTAAATTCAATATTTTGCCATGGTTTTGAAGTTCACGAAGTCAGTTTTCCAATAAAGCAAGTTCAAAGTCATTACGACTTAATTTTTCCACCCAAATCAGCCAATTGATCCAGAATGTACCCAGTTTTGATGCTTTATTGCTCAGACCTCCTTCAGGTTAAAGTTTGATATTTGTTATTTTGGTTCCTCAATATTGTATCTTTCAGGCTTGCAAAACGATTTGGGCTAAGTCGTTTAAAAATGGGAGAACTAGGTCATTTTTGCAAACGGTGCAAGCTGGAACCCAGTCTTCACCAGTTTGAGCTTTTGGAGGGTTTTGACCATCAACGTGTGATTCCACTTGGTGGAGTTAGGAGGCATTCAGGACTTTTGAAATAGATGTGGCAATCCAAATCATGTCGATGTTTTGCATGGGATATGTGGCGTCCAAACTGACCCTGCAACCTGCCCGCTTCAGCCCTGTTGCACCTAATTGCTGGATTTGATGGTTAATGTCTTTTCAGCCATGCAATCTGGTCCTAGAAGCATGTTTAGGTTGTTAAAGGAGTCTTGCATGTAACCATGGAGCAACCAATTGGAAACCAATGAGAAATAAGGAAAAAAAGGCAGAAGTGTTCTCATTAGCTAGTCGTAAAGCGTAAAGGAACTAGCAGCTTCTCTTCTTTTCTCTCACACTTAGCCAGCTACTTTCCTGCTTAATTAGTTTAGCTAGACTCAAAGTGTGCAATTAGCATAATTAAGCTTATTTTGTACGTAATTATTTTTTAGTTTTAGTTAGGCTAGTTTTAAACTTGATTAAGAGGTTTCCTAAGCATGAAGAAACCTCCTAATCCCACTAGGCAGCCTTTTGAATGTTTTTAAAAGGACTTGCAGCCTCATTTGTAAGCATAACTTGATGAATTTTAAAGAAAAGTTTGAGTGAAAACTCTCTTGCAAAGGTGGATTCTCTTATGTTAAAATTCCTTAGTGCTATATCTCTAAGTAAGTTCCTTAGAGTGGTGATCTCTTAGGTCCAACTCAAACTTCTTAGTATTGCTTTTGCAATATCTAAGGAGCATAGTTTGGATGAACCCTTGAGGAGTTTGGTGCTGGTGATATATGTATCTATTAATCCCCTTAAGTCTAGCCCTTTACTTTCTAGGCGTGGATCCATTTAGGTGAGTTAGTTCATGTCTTTCCTTCGGATTCACTTGTTTTTCTTTCTAAAGTGAGTTTTTGTTTGTCCCTTAATTATTATCATTTATGGTTTAACTTACATTCTTGAATTTAGTTTAGGCATAACCCCTAAGAGATACATCATTAAGCCTCATGGAGGACGAAGTAACTAAGAACATAAAATCGGGTTTAAAAACTACCTTGTACCCGGTAGCTTCTGTTTGTGTCCTTAGCATAATGTGAGCCACCCTTTGAACTTTTGACCTTGCTCTTGGACCTTCTGGACTTGTATGATCATGGTCAAGATCTTGGTTTGCTAGGAACGTTGATGCCAGCTGGACACTAGGAATGTTGCTGCCTTTCTCACGTTACTCTTTATTGGTTAATTTGGTGGTTGCTTCATGATTGTGTCCAACAGCATTCTAACAACTCAATCATGCTGCTAGACAAGGATTGGATGCTTGGACGGACAGTAACCACCAAATGCACCAATCAAGTGCAACCGGGCAGCAGCTGGCAGAATGCAGGCTGCGTTTTGATGCTGCAATTTGATGTTGCGGTTCACAGGCCAAACGTTGGCATGATTTGGATTGCCATATATGTTTGGAAAGCCTTGATGTATTCTAGCTCCTCCAACTGGAATCACACGTTTTTGACTTGATTTGCTTGCCCAAAAGCTCAAACAACTCAAACTGGTCCAAACTAGGATCCAGGTTGCACGATTTGGAATATTAAGCTGGTTCTTCATCTTTCACTTGACTCAACCTAAATTTCTCAATTGAATTAGGTAGGTAACATCTTGGGGACCCAAGTTATGCAAAACATTGGGACTTAAGTGGTGGATATCAGCAAATGCAATTTTTAATTAGCCATAATCATTTTTCAACTTGTTTCATGTTTAGGTTAATTCATCAACTTAAACTTAATTTGGCTTTGATTTCTTTTAAGAGAGTTTTTTGACATTCTAATAAATTTAATTATGCAATTAAATTGATTTTAAATTAAGTATTTTTTTCCAAACTTTCAAAGGACTTGGAATAGAGAGTCACAGGCTCAAATTAGAATACAAGTTTGATTTTGTGTCCTTCATTACTTCGACTTTAATGAGATTTAAGTTCAATATCTTGCCATGGTTTTCAAGTTTAAGAAGTCAGCTTTCCAATGAAGAAAGTTCCAAGTCATTAGGACTTCATTTGCCCACCCATATAAGCCATTAAATCCAAACTGTCCAGACTGCCCAGTTGAACCCAAATGTACCCGGTTTTGAGTGCTCTATTACTTAGGCCTCCTTCAGGTTAAAGTTTGATATTTGATATTTTGGTTCCTCATGATCTTATCATTCGGGGCATGTAAAATGATTTGGGTTACGCCGTTTAAAAATGGGAGTACTAGGTCATTTTTACAAACAGTGCAGGCTAGAACCCGGTTTCCACCATGTCTGAGTTTTCTGAGGGTTTCCACCATCAACATGTGCTTCCACTTAGCAGAGTTAGGAGACATCAAAGGCTTTCCAAACATATGTGGCAATCCAAATCATGCTGACATTTTGCATGAGATATGTGGCAACCAAATAGAGCGTACAATCTGCATGTTTCTACCCGGTTGCACCTAATTGGTGCATTTGGTAGTTGATGCCTTTCGAGCCATCCAATCTAGTCGTAGAAGCATGTTTAGGCTATTAAAGGAGTCTTGGACACAATCATGGAGCGACCAATTGAAAAACTAATGAGAAACAAGGAAGAAACGACAAAAGTGTTCTCATTGGCCAGATGTAAAGCATAAAGGAACCAGCAGCTTTTCTTCTTTTGTCTCACACTGAGGCAGCTACTTTCTTACTTAATTTGTTTCCCAGTAATGAGTTAAGACTTTAATCCTTGGTTTAGGTAGACTAAAAATTTGTAATTAGCTTAATTAAGCTTGTTTTGCATTTAATTGGTTTTCAGTTTTGGTCAGGCTAGTTTTAAAGTTGATTAAGGGGTTTCCTACGCATGAAGAAACCTACTAATCCCACTAGGTAGCCTTGAGAATATTTTTAAAAGGCCTTGAAGCCTCATTTTGTAGGCACAACTTGATAAATTTTAAAGAAAAGTTTGAGTAAAAACTCTCTCGCAAGGGTGGATTCTCTTGTGTTAAATTCCTAAGCGCTATATCTCTAAGTTAGTTCCTTATATTAGTGATCTCTTAGGTCGAAATCAAGCTTCTTAGTGTTGCTTTTGCTAAATCTAAGGTGAGTTTGTGTTTGTCCCTTAATTGAAATCTTTTGTGGTTTAACTTGCACTCTTGAATTGAGTTTAAGCTTAACCCATAAGAGATACATCATTAAGCCGCATGGAGGCCTAAGTAACTAAGAACATAAAATCGGGTCTAAAATATGCCTTGTACTTGGTAGGTTCTGTTTGTGTCCTTCGCATAATGTGAGCCACCCTTTGAACTTGTAACCTTGCTCTTGGACCTTCTGGACTTATATGATCATGGTCAAGGTCTTGGCTTGATAGAAACATTGCTGCTGGCTAGCCACTTGGAACCTTACTGCCTTTCTCACCTTACTCTTTGTTGGTTAATCTGGTGGCTACATGCTGATTGTGTCTAATAGCCTTCTAACTACTCCATCATGCTGCTGGACAAGGATTAGATGCTTGGAAGGACAGCAACCACCAAATGCACCAATCAAGGGCAACCGGGCAGTAGCTGGCAGAATATAGGCTGCGCTTTGATGCCACGTTTCTCAGGCCAAACGTGGGCATGATTTTGATTGCCATATATGCTTAGAAAGCCTGGATGTCTTCTAACCCCCTAAAGTGGAATCATACGTTTTTAACTTGATTTGCTTGCCCAAAAGCTCAAAATACTCAAACTGGTCCAAATTGGGTTCCAGCCTACACGGTTTAGAAAATTAACCTGGTGCTTCATCCTTCACTTGACTCAACCTGAATTTCTAAATTGAACCAGGGGGTTAACATCTTGAGGACCCAAGATATGCAAAACATTGGGACCTAAGTGCTGGACATCAGCAAATGCAATCCTTAATTTGCCATAACCATCTTTACTATGAGTGTTTATTGACATTGTAATAAACTTAGTTATGCAATTAAATTAGTTTTAAATTAAGTATTTTTATCCCAACTTTCAAAGGAGTTGAAATAGAAGGTCACGGGTTCAAATCAAAATACAAGGCCGATTTTGTGTCCTTTATTGCTTTGACTTCCATGAGATTTAAGTTCAATATTTTGCCATGGTTTTGAAGTTCAGGAAGTTAGCTTTCCAATAAGTCATTAGGACTTCATTTGCCAACCCAAATAAGGCATTAAATCCAAACTGTCCAGACTGCCTGGTTGGACCACAATGTACCTGGTTTTGAGTGCGTAATTACTTAGGCCTCCTTCTGGTTTAAGTTTGATATTTGATATTTTGGTTCCTCTACATCTTATCTTTAAGGGCATGTAAAATGATTTGGGTTAAGTCATTTAAAAATTGGAAAACCAGGCCATTTTTGCAAATAGTGCCGGCTGGATCCCGGTTTCAACTAGTCTGAGTTTTCTGACGGTTTCGACCATCAACGTGCGATTTCACCTAGATGAGTTATAAGACATTAAGGTTTTCCAACCACATGTGGCAATCCAAATCGTGCCGACGTTTTGCATGGGCCCAAACAGAGCCTGCAATCTGCTTATTTCTGCCCGGTTGCACCTAATTGACGCATTTGGTGGTTGATGTCTTTCCAGCCANNCAATATGGTGCTAGAAGCATGTTTAGCTTGTTAAAAGAGTCTTGGACACAATCATGGAGCAACTAATTCAAAACCAAGGAGAAACAAGGAAGAAAAGGCAGAAGTGTTCCCATTGGCTAGCCGTAAAGCATAAAGAAACCAACAGCTTTTCTTCTTTTGTCCCACATCATATTCAGACTCATCATCTATAAGAAATTACTCATACTCAGTAGCAAATGTATCATCAAAAGCATCATCGAATGTAGAATCCCCTACCCAATTAAGAGTAGAAAATTCCATATCATCAAATCCAAAAGGCTGTCTTTGCATGTTATAGATGTTCAATTCCACAGTCATGTTGCCAAAAGACAATCTCATCATACCATTCCTACAGTTAATGAGGGCATTGGCAGTGGCCAAGAAAGGACGCCCTAGAATTACAGGAACCAGACTAGCTAAGTTGGATACCTTCTCAGTTTTAATTACAACAAACTCCATTGGGTAAATAAATTCACCCACTCTAATCAGCACATCCTCGACTACCCCCCTGGGCACCCTAGTTGATCTATCAGCTAATTGAACGACCATCCTAGTAGGTTTCAGCTCACCTTATTCTAGCATCTCATACTCAGTAAAGGGTATCAAGTTAACACTAGCCCCTAGGTTAAGCAATGCTCTGTGAATGAGTTGGTCCCCTATGACAATAGACAAATTAGGGCAACTAGGGTCCTTATGCTTCACTGGAATCTGAAAAAGGATGGAATTAGCTCTAGAGGGCAAGAAAGCCTTCTTGGGTGCACCAGTTGCTCTCTTTGTGGTACATAGCTCCTTTAAGAATCTAGTATAAGGAGGCATCTGCTGAATAGCATCGAGTAAGGGAATGCTGACCTTAACTTGAGAGAAGGTCTCTCTCTGCTTCTCAACATGATCTTAATCTTTCTTCTTTAACCTATAGGGGAAAGGAGGCAAAGACATCTGGATTTTCTTAAAAGAAGAAGGGGAGGAAGAATTCTTAGAAGCTGAAGAACTTGCTGAGTCAGAGGAGCCATTCTCTTTAGGCTCCTTTTCTTTAGAAGGTGACTTAGGAGAGGGAG
Source organism: Stenocereus thurberi (assembly GCA_002740465.1). NCBI lineage: Eukaryota > Viridiplantae > Streptophyta > Magnoliopsida > Caryophyllales > Cactaceae > Stenocereus > Stenocereus thurberi. The sequence goes on from NCQT01104393.1 coordinate 12,523, forward strand.
GACTATCTGAAGCATTGGGGATACCATTAGGGGTATCCCTTGACTGACTGGATGAACCAGTCCCTGGAGTAGAAGAGGGGGATGAATTTTAGAAGAATTGGTGAGGATACCTGTGAGGTTCATTAAGATTTCTCACTTGGTTATCAACCTCTTGACCAGAACGGAGAGATATAACCGCATTGACTTTCCTCATAGGCTCATTAGTGTTACCAGTAGAAGAGGAGGCATGACTCTTAAATTTCACCTCAGGCTGACTTAGGAAAGTCCCTGGTTCCCTAGAAGATGATGCTAACTGGGAAAATTGTTCGGTCATCTTTCTCATCATTCTTTCCATGTTAGCATTAATCATTCTCTCCACACTGTTATTGATTCTCCTCTCCAATTTGTCAATACTCGTATAATCCAGAGGAGGTTAAACTTAAGCTATAGGGGGTGGACGTCTAGGTGCATTAGGCACACCTGAAAAAAGTTGGTCTTTCAAAGGAGTTTAAAGGATGAGAGATGGGCTGGGAGTTGTTTCCAAGAAACATCCCAGGTTGAGAATTAGGAACCATAGCACTTGTTTCACTATTCCGTGAGAAGTTTGGGTGATTCCTTTACCCTGGGCTATAATAAGGGGAGAAAGGGTCATTCTTAGGTCTCTAGGAGGCCATACTTGCTTGCTCTTGTTCAGTTGCTAACAGATGAGCAAAATAAGGACAAGCACTCAAAGAATGATCTAGGGCCTGACAATGAGAACAAGACACTTTAGAGGTTTGAGATAACGGGGACATCTGGGGAGATGATCCCTTTAACATGTTTTCTAAAACAGCAATCTTAGACTCTAAGTGACTAATATCAGAGACATAATGTAACTCACCCCTTGCAAACCTCGAACTCAGGCTGTTATCACGAGCAGTTTCCTACGATATGGTTTTCTCAGCCAAGTCCTCCAAAAACTGCCAAGTAGTTGTGGTGTTCTTAGAAAAAAGGCCACCATGACACATAAACTCTACTATGGTCCCAGTCTATTGGTTAAGCCCTTCATATACAATCTGGCATAAGCGTACTTGGTCGAAACCATGATTGGGACATTGGGCCAACAAAGTTTTAAACCCATCAAAATATTTCCAAAATGATTCCCTATCAAGTTGCACAAATTGATTGTTTTCATTCCTCAGCTAAACAGTCTTGGCATTAGAGAAATATTTTCTTAAGAACAATCTTACAACATCGTTCTGAGAAGTAACAGAATTAGTAGGCAAGCCAGACATCCAATATTTAGCAGAATCTTTCAACGCAAAAGGAATCAATTTCATTCACACAACATCAATGGGAATATTAGGGAAATCCATCATTGAACGAACTTCTTCGAATTCCCTCAAAAACAAATTAGCATCCTTAAAACTTTTGAATTTAGGGAGCATCTGAGTATAATGGGGTTTTAATTCAAAGGTCATATTTAGTGCAAGATTAGGCATCACAAAACATGATGGCAAAGCAAGCTTAGGTTCAGGTTCGGGTTCTAAGTTAGGGTCAGGCTCACTCCTAACGAGTCTTTGATCTTCAGGGTCTCCAACCCAACTAGTCATATAAACCCCACACCTTCCCCAAAAAGAAGTCCTATTTTTGGTTTTTTGTATTTCTTTTTTTTTAAGTTTTTGAATCTTCCAATTTTTTCTTTTTTTACTTTTGTCAAACACAAAATCAAATCAAAATGTTGCTCAACCCTAAAGACGATTCATAAAAAGTAACCAAATCAAAAAGTTAATCAATATCTACAACAAAAATGAAACAAATCCTGATAAAAACCAAAACCTAAAACAAAGCAAACAACTAAAGCTTCAATCCCAAGTGATTTGCCAATCAATCCCTTTCCAAGTCTCAAGTGTTCTAAGTTGTTATGAGTTTTTTTAAAAAATTTTTTCAACAATGAACTAAATATATCACAATTGATGACAAAGTAAATCAAAGTAATTAATAAGGAAAAAAAACTAAGAGAAAGAAAAATGCTCAAACTAAAGGAAACCGAAACTTGCCATTTTGTTTTTAAAGTTTTTAAATTTTTTGTTTTTTTTTGTTTTCAAAATTTTTGAAATTTTTTTTCAATTTTAAGCTTTTCTAATTTTTACTGATTTTTAAGTTTTTCTATTTTTTTTGGATTTTAGGCTTTTCTTTTTTTTTTTTTTTGCTTTTGAGAATATTCAAGAGATGAGCTAAACCAACTACAATCGATACCAAAATAAAGAAAATAAAATGAGATCTATGTAGCTTATTAATAAAGTCACGAAATCACACCTTATAATTAAATAGACAAAACAATGCAACGAATAAGGAAAGAGCTAAGAAAATGAAATTATGACATAATCTTATGTCGTCGTCCCTAGTAACGGTGTCAAAAACTTGTTTGGATAATTTGAGTGATAAACAAAGGCCGCAAGCATACAACTCTCACTGTAGTATTTGAGGGTCGTTTCCTCAGGGACAATGGACAAGATTATGGTCACAAAAAAGGGAGAATTAACCAATCAATCAAATGTTAACTACACTAGACCAACTTAAACCATTCAAAGAGAACTAGTGCCCTAATTCAATTGAACATTTAGCTAAGAATTTGATTTAAACATTCAACTAAACATAAGCTTACTAAGGGTTGTAATACATTCAAAACCATTTACCTAAACATAAGGTAGATTAAATGAACCTAATAACTCAGCCACCGTTCAATCGAAGCTAAAACCTAGAGTCTGAAAACTGAAATTAAACAGAGCTAAAATATGAACCAAAACCATTAAAAATTAACTCACTATTTAACAAATTAATCACAATNNNAACTAACACAAGTAACAAGGAATTCAGCAGTGAGGCTCAAATTAACCAGAGACTAAAATAGGGGAAGGGACACACCATTAGCAATCATCCATTATCATCAACAGTCAAATTCCCAAAATCTAAAACAACCAAAAACCAACTACTAATCTAGGCATACAGCCGAAAGCAGCCAAGCAACAGTACCAATTTGACATGCCTCAAACTCAAGGGTAGGGGAGAAGGAAACAGAACCAAAGCAAGACAACAATCATAAAAATCGCTGCCACCATAAACAATCAACCCATTCAACAATCAGAATTTAGATTAACCGCACAAACCATTATATTCGAAGAAACTATCAATAAACCATCATACTCCATCTACAAAATCAAGCCATAGTATATCAACCAAACCAAGACCAGAGCAAATAATTTGATCTAAATGCATCAAACCAGCATCATCCTTCAGCCGACCAATAGTTGCATTACTAATAAAAAAAACGAGAAGACTAAGTTACGGGGAAAGGGATCCAAGAGCAAAATTAACGGAGGAAGTAAATGAACTCCATAACCTGAACAAGGGAGACGAACCAACAGTGTTCAAGGCCAAGTACATGAGAAAGGGACTTCACCCATCACCATTAATGGTGGAAACACCATAGCAGTGCCATCAATGGAAGACGCTCCATAACTGTGTTCAATAGAACCAAAGAGGGGAGGGGAGAAGATCGACTAAAATCACCAAACTCAAGCCAAAATTATTGCAATTGCAAGCTTAATTTGTGAACATCAACTAGAAATTAACAAAACAAGAATTAATTACATGAAATTCGAGACCCACCACTTGAACTAGCATCATACTCTAACCCTTAAAATTGAAAACAAAAATTGCATTTGAATTTCGAGAGAAAACTTCAAAAATTAAAATAATTAAACCCTAAAACCCTCTAATCTCTTCTTCTGGGGCTGGCTTCTTCAATATGTACCTAAGCTTATCCAATCTTCACCATTCATCTTGAGACACGTGGCAGAGGAGATGGTACGACTTGGTGTGCTATGCTGGCGTCCTTAGCGTGAAGCCCGGTGATGGGTGAGCATAGTGGTTGTGCTGGCACTTGGTCATGGTGCGTGGTCTGGTTGTTTGAAGAGAGAGAAAGGGGGAGATGAGAATGGAGATGAAGAGGGGTTTTGGGTTCTTTCAGGTGTTTAAGCCGAAAAGAGGAGAGAGAGGAAGAAGATAAGTGAGAAGGCAGGTTGGATAATCTAGGGTCACGTGCAGCTCACATGGATAGAGTAGGTTTTTAGGATTTATTTCTCTTTTTTTTCTATTCTTTAGGCTAAACAAACGGGCCGTTGCGATTGGGTTGGGTCAATTTGGCCCAGTTCCTTATTTCCAGCATTTTCAGCATTTTTCCATAACTTCCTTGCATTTTTCCAGAATTATTCTCATTTTGTTCAAAACCTATAAAACAAAATTAAATTAAATAAAAATCTAAAAATAACGATTATAATGAGCACAAATCAGGTATAAAAGTATCATAAAAATAATATCTTTTTGGCACGAACAAATACCCCTACACCAAGATTTTACTCATCCTCCAGTGAAACAAACTAAACTAACTAAGGAGAAATGAAAAATAAGAAAAAGAAAATCCTATCACACTGTCAGAGGAATTACGGTTGCATTTAGCATATGCAACAACCCCTTTAAACCCCTGGTCCCTCAAGTAGATGAGTGAGGTCTCGTGACGGTTTTCAAGTGAACTACCCACAAAATTATTTCAAAAATAAAAGAAAATCTTTTTGGTTTTTCTCAAAGCTAATATGTACAGAATTAGGGAAAGATATGCACACGTCCTAATCAACTAAATCACCCATGTAACCAAGTTATTGACCTGCATATATACAGAATGTACTTCAAAGCCCTCACCTCATAAATGACTTCAAAGCACTAATTTTTCACCCGTTGAACATCAAGATTCTGAATTCATCCCGGTGCTCGTGTGTAAGTTTGTCATCATCCTAAGGCTTAGATTTACTAGAATTAGACTCAATCCCACTTGGCTGACACAATGATATTATTATCATACTGACATTGGAAGTAAGCTTTCCCAGTAGTAATATTGCCTGACAGGGTAAACCCAGTAGCACGTGCCTCAAAGGGTAACACCTAGTAGCGCATGCCTCAAATGGATACTTGTCATTCTAAATTTTATTTCATCTAATTTTCTTTTTTCTTCTTTATTCATAATATACTTTTTCATCATTTTTTCAATTTTCTTTTCCTGAGTAATCGTGTCACAAGCAAGTAGGAGAATCATTCATTGAAGCTAAGAGCTAACGATAATGATGAAGGAATAAATAAGGAGTGGATCACACAATCTATAGTAAACAACTGGAGTTAGAATTAGGGCTTAGAATGATACA
>NCQT01104393.1:32436-44001 GCA_002740465.1 Stenocereus thurberi
CCCATGGATGCATGCCATGTCCCTTTGGGATGCCCTTGGGTCTTTGATATAAGAGTTATATATGATGGCTGTGTAAACACATACACTGTCATAAAAGACCTCAAGAAAATCACCCTCACCGCTCTTAAGCCCACACCCTGCAAAAGAACCCAAGATAACCTCAGAGTGGACCTTTCCCTCACTACTCTCCTTTGCTCTCAACTCCATGAGTTTGATAACTTCAATGCTTGGATATTACTTGGCCAAGAACCAGCCGAAGCTAAGGATTCTTCCCATCCTTTGGTCGCCCCTCCTAAAAGCCTTTTCCTATGCCTTTCCACAAGAAGTACCCCACAACCTACCTCCCAAAAGAACCATACAACACAAGATTGACCTCATTCCTGGTGCTACACTCCCAAATAAGGCAGTTTAACGTATGAACTCACAAGAAACTCAAGAAGTACAAAGACAAGTTGATGAGTTGTTAGCTAAAGGCCTCAGCCCTTGCGCCGTTCTGGCCTTGCTTGTTCCTAAAAATGATGGCTCAATGAGGATGTGTGTAGATAGTAGAGCAATCAACAAAATTACTATCAAGTACCACTATGCCATACCAAGATTGGAGGACCTTCTTGATGAGCTTCAGGAGCCACTATCAAAGATATCTATGAAGGGGATGAATGGAAAACAACCTTTAAGACCAAAGGAGGCTTGTATGAATGGCTAGTGATGCCATTCAGCCTCACTAATGAACTCATCACTTTCATGCATTTAACGAACGAAGTGCTCAAAGTATTCATTAGCAAGTTCATGGTTGTCCAATTTGATGATATCATGGTTTATAGTTGAGATGAAGTGATGCATGCTAGCCATCTGTAACAAGTCCTAGAGGTTCTTTCACAAGAGAAACTCTATGGCAACCTTGAGAAGTGCCACTTCTTTACTTCTTAAGTGATGTTCCTAGGGTATGCAGTTTCAACCCAAGGCATACATGTGGATGAAAGCAAGATCAAGGGAATCAGAGAGTGGCCTACTCCAACCTCCATTCAACAAGTTTGAAGCTTCCATGCTCTAGCCTCTTTCCATAGGAGGTTTGTGAATAATTTTAGCTCTATTGTTGCTCTCATGACTGAAGTGCTCAAGTGCAAAAGATTTGAGTGGAATAAGGAAGCACAAGCCACCTTTGAAGACATCAAAAGTAAGCTCACTAGTGCACCTATCCTTGCTCTCCCAAGCTTCTCCAAAGTCTTTGAAGTTGAGTGTGATGCTTCGGGAGTTGGCATAGGGCCGGTTTTATCCCAAGAAGGCCGACCCTTAGCTTACTTTAGTGAAAAGCTAAATGATGCAAAGAGGAAGTGCACAATGTGCGATAAGGAGTTTTATACCACTGTGAGAGCTTTGGAATTGAAGACACTACTTAGTGGGAGGAAAATTCATTCTCCATTCAGATTATGAGACTCTTAAATTCATCCAAGGGCAACACAAGCTCAATCGATGACATGCAAAGTGCATTGAATACTTACAATCATTTCATTTCATGATGCACCACAAGGTTGGGAAATTGAACAAAGGGATGGATGCACTTTCAAGGAGGTACCAACTTCTCTCTACATTAGAGTCCAAAGTCCTTGGTTTTGAGCACATCAAAGGGTTGTATAAGAATGATGAACAGTTCAAGGAGATCTTAAAAAAGTGTTCTAAGCATGCTCACAGATTGTTTCACATGGAGAATGGTTTCCTTTTCACATGAACTCGGTTATGCATACCTAAGAATGGACTTAGGGAACTCTTAATACAAGTGCTTCATGGAGGAACCTTGGCAGGACACTTTGGCATAGAAAAGACATGTTCAATGTTCAAGGAACATTACTATTAGCCTTGTATGTCCAAAGATGTAGAGCACTATGTGAAAAGGTGCTCCACATGCCAACTTGTCAAGAACCACATTCGGCCCTAAGGTCTTTACACCCCCCTCTCGGTTCCCTAAAAGTCCACGGGAAAATATTAGCTTGGATTTCATCATAGGGTTGCCAAGAACTCAAAGGCACAAAGATTCCATCATGGTGGTGGTGGATCGATTCTCAAAAATTGCTCACTTTGTTGCGTGCCACACCACTATTGATGTATTCTAGCCTCACTAATGCAAAAAAGTGCAAAAGCGATTCAAGAATGCACACGGGTATGGTAGCGAGTTAGAATAAAAGAAAACAAGAACAAGGATAGAATGCAGGTGGGCTAGCAAGGGTGATTTGAATTCCCACCTTGGTTCACACACACCTGGGAAATCTCCTTAGTTCAACAAAGTTACAGAACTTAATCACCTTCTTAGTTGAATTAAGAAGTCCCGGAGACCCAGTTGAGGTTGCCACATTCAAGATACAACACTAGGATTTCAAGAGAAGTAGAGAGAGTTTTCTAAACTCAAGCTTTCACATTCATTCAAGGTTCTGAAACAAGAGGGAAGTGGCTGGTTTTAAAGAAGCAAATCAGCCAATTCCATCCTCAAAAACCAACTAAGGGAACCACAAGTACAAAGGGCGAGTGAGGCAGGTGTAATTCAGCCAGCCTAAGTACAAAGCAAGTCTAATCCACCTTTGGCTACCTCATTAGGACTAATGATGCTCCCAAATAAGTTGTCAAGCTTTCTAGGCAGCCTAATTACACTAGTACAAGTCAACTTGTAGCAAATGTACAAGAGAAACCCAAGGAAACGTCCTCCTTGTACTGGCTAGTGTATAACCGGGTAAAGGGGATTTTTGATGTCTTTTTAGCCCGATAAAAGTAGGACAAGGGGATGCTTTGGACCTTTTGGGCACTTGATTTGGTAAATACTTATGTCTTCTTTCATGCCCTAAAGTTTGAAAAATAATAAACTTTGGTAAGTCATCTTAATTCCACTTGAATCTGTCCTTTGCTAGATTTACACCAGAATTGCGCCATCTGAAAGACGTTATCGGTTGACCTAGCAAATGATCTCTAAATGCCTTGAGGTTTGATTTATATGAAAGCTAACACCTCAAACTTAAAGGAGGTGCTCAGTACAGTCAATTATCCCCTCAGTAGATGGTCCTCAGAGACAGACAAAATTGGGCTAATTTTCGGTTGAATTAGGCAGGTTATAGTTGGACTAAATTTGGGTGTTTCTGAGCAATGCTTGGATTTCCTTGACTTCCATGGTGTTGCTGGGATCTTGTAGCTAGATAGGGATAGGTTAGAAGGGTCAATGAGATGGTCCCCATCCTACTCCCTAGTTTGATTGGAGTTTGACCTCAAACTTGTAAGATCTTCATTTTCCTCATAATATGAGCTTAGGGCAGCCGCATTGAAGGTGGCGAAGACTCCATACTCACTAGAAAGGTCTACTTTGTATGCATTTGGACCAATTTTCTCAAGTATTTCGAATGGACCATCCAACCTTGGCATGAGATTGGACTTGTGTTTGCTTGGGAATCTCTCCTTCCTTAAGTGAATCAACACCAAGTCTCCAGGCTGAAAATGGGCCTCCTTCCTATGCTTGTCGACGTGTGACTTGGCTTGCTCATTAGACCTCTCAATCCATGCCCTTACTTTGGCATGAAGATCTTAGATTTCCTTNNNTCGCTTCTCGACCTCCCAATTAAACTTAGTTGGATTAGGAATTTGAACCAAGTCTAATTGAGTTCTTGGTTTGCAACCATACACCACTTGAAAGGGGGAAAGGCTTGTGGCCTTACTTAGTGTTCATTTGAAGGCAAACTCGACATGGCAAAGCAACTCATCCCAACCCTTGATGCTTTTCTTGACTAGAACCCGAAGTAAGGTCCCCAAAGTGTAATTGGTTACCTCCATTTGGCTGTCTGTTTGTGGGTGGTAAGTTGTAGTAAACTTTAGGTGAGTGCCTACCTTCCTCCATAAGGTGAGCCAAAAGTGACTCAAGAACTTGGTGTCCCGATCCGAGACCATGCTCCTTAGTATGCCGTGGAGATGCACATTCTTTTTAGAGATTAGCAATATGAGAGGCATCATTTGTGGTGTGACAAGCTACAAAGTGAGCCATCTTTGAGAATCTATCCACCACCACTATGATGGAATCCTTATATCTTTACGTCCTTAGCAATCCTATGATGAAATCCAACCTAACATCCTCCCATGGGCCGTGTGGAACCGGAATTGGGGAGTCTAGGCCTTGAGGCCAAAGGTGACTCTTGGCAAGTGGAACACCTCTTCACATATTGCTCTACAGTCTTGGACATGCTTGGCCAATAGTAGTGCTGCGTAAGCATGGAGCAAGTCTTCTCCATGACGAAATGCCGGCCAAAGCTCCACTATGGAGCTCTTAAATCAGGAGTTCTCTAAACCCACACTTTGGTATGCATAGCCAGGTTCCTTTGACGAGAAACCCATGCTCCAAATGAAACAATCTATGAGCATGGCTAGTGCGTTTCTCATAAATTTCCTTAAAATCCTCATCTAGGGCGTACATTCCTTTGGCACACTCAAATCCAAGGACCTTAGTCTCCAAGTGGAGAGGAGAAGGTACCTCCGTAATAGAGCATCTGCACCCTTGTTCATTTGGCCCAACTTGTGATGGATCACAAAATGGAATGCGTGCAAATACTCTACCCACTTAGCATGCCTTGGGTTGAGCTCGTGCTGACCTTGTATGAACTTAAGAGCTTCATGATCCAAATGGAGAATGAACTCTCCTCCCACCAAGTAATGCCTCCAATGCTCCAAAGCTTTCACAATGGCGTAGAACTCTTTATCATAAGTGGAGTATTTCCTGTTTACATCATTGAGCTTTTCACTAAAGGAAGCCACGGGCCTCTTTTCTTGAGATAGGACAACCCCTATCCCTACATTGAAACCATCATATTCCACTTCACAAACTTTAGAGAAGCTTGGAAGGGCAAGAATGGGTGCACTACTAAGCTTGCACTTTATTTCCTGAAAGGCCCTTAGAGCTTGCTCGGTCCATTCAAACCGTTTGGCCTTGAAAACTTCAGTCATAGGAGCAACAATGGTGCTAAAATTCTTTACAAACATCCTATAAAAAGAAGCTAGACCCTGAAAACATCGAACTTCTTGGACTGATGTAGGAACAGGCCGCACACGGATGGCCTTGATTTTGCTTTCATCAACATGAATTCCTTGGGCCGAGATAACATATCCAAAGAAGATGACTTGTGAGGAGAAAAAGTGGTGATTCTCCAAGTTTTCGTAAAGCTTTTCTTGAGCTAGGATACTCAAGACTTAGCATAGGTGCTCGACATGCTTTTCTTCACTCTTGCTATACAGCAATATGTCATCATAGTAGACAACAACAAACTTACCAAGGTGGGGCTTTAGAACTTGGTTCATAATCCTCATGAAGGTGCTTGGCGTATTTGTCAAACCAAAGGGCATAACTAGCCACTCATAAAGTCCTCCTTTGGCTTTGAAAGCCGTCTTCCACTTATTCCCTTCAAAGATACAAATTTAATAATAGCCACTTCTGAGATCAATCATAGAAAAGGTGCTGGCTCCATGTTGCTCTCTAGGAGGTCTTCCAATCTTGGAATAGGATAGCAATACTAATAGCAATGTTGTTGATTGTTGTACTATCCACATACATCCTCATGGACACATCTTTCTTAGGGACAAGTAAGGCTGGCACGGCAAAAGGGCTAAGGCTCCCATAGATCAAGGCCTTGGCTAGTAGCTCATCTACTTGCCTTTGCACTTCTTGTGTTTCTTAAGGGTTCATATGGTAGGCTGGCTTGTTTGGAAGTGTGGCATCGGGAATGAGGCCAATTTTGTATTGTATGGACCTTTTGGGAGGGAGGCCGTGGGGTACCTCACTTAGGAAGACATATTCAAAGGCTTTTAGGAGGGGAACAAGCAAAGGATGGGAAGAATCCTTAGCTTCGGCCGGTTCACGACCTTAAAATCCATTCTTTGAAATCATCATTTTTATAGAGTTGGGAATGGAGAAGGGTAGTAAGGAAGACATCCATACTAGGAGTGTCTTAGGGCTTTCTTTGAAGGCAGGCTTGAGAGGCGTAAGGGTGATTTTCTTATGGTCTTTGGTGAAGGTGTTTGTGTTTAAATGGCCATCATACATCACATTTCTATCAAAGAGCCATGGATGTCCCAAGAGGACATGACAAGTATCCGTGGGCACAATATCACACTAAATCTCTTCTTTGTAGCTTTTTTTAATAGATAAATTAAGCAAACACCGAGAAGAGATTTGCAAGCCTTTGCCTTGATTGAGCTATTGGATGGTCTAAGGGCTTAGGTGTGTTGAGACTGAGAGCTTGAGCTTCTCTATAAGAGTCTTGGAAGTGACATTAGCATAACTTCCCCCATTTATAATAAGAGAACAAACCTTCCTCTCTACGGTACACCGCGTGTGGAAGATGTTTTCCCTTTGTTCCAAGTTTTTTTAGGAAGCAAGACCACTTAAAGCTCTTCTAATCGAAAGCATTTCTCCTTCATCGAGTGCCTCTTCAACTTCTTCAAGGGCTTCAACCATGAGAAGCTCCTTCTCTCCTTCGACATTTTCTTCCTCTAGGTCCTCCCAAGAAGCTTTGTAGTCGGCTAAAGTAACCACTCCTTTGTTGGGGCATTCAGAGGCATAGTGTCCAAGACCTTAGCAACAAAAATGCCTCTTCTTGTCAACGGGTTTGGGGGGCTATTTTGAGGGGGCTTGTGGGGCATTGGGTGGAGAGGGTCTCGGGTTTGTGCTTGGGGTAGTTTTAGGAGGGATATAGGAGGGCTTTCGGGATGGATAAGGCTGTGGGTTAGGCTTAGAAGCCATGCCTTTACTTTTGACTCTCTTTTGCAACTCTAATTTGTGAGCTAAGACACTAAGCTCATCCAAAGAAGTACAAGGGTGGAGTTCAATCACATGACAATCTCATCATTTAAACCACTTATGTACCTAATCGAGATTTGAGACTCATCCTCCTTCAAATCACACTTCAAAAGTAATTGTTCAAAGTCTTTATTATACTCTTCTGCACTCTTAGATCCTTGTTTGAGGTGGTGGAGTTTAAGGAAGTTATCTTGCAAGTAATGGGGTGCTAAAAACTTGGACATGAGTCTGGACTTCATTTTCTCCCAAGTTCTTATCTTTCCTTTTCCCTTCCTAGCTCTCTTAGTCACAACATTTGACCACCAAATAGAAGGTACCTTCTAAGCTTTAAAGCAACAAGTTTTACCTTCTTCTTATCAAGGATGTCTTTAAATTCAAAAACTCTTTTAACTGTTTAGAGCCAATCCAAGAATAAGTTCAGATCAAGTTGATCTTCAAAGTTTGGGATGTCCACTTTGAAATTGTTGTAACTTTGGTTATGAGGCCTACGTTGCCTCCTTGATCTCCTTGCATGCACATCCTCACCAGAGTCACCAACTGAGTTGCTTTCTTCCTCTTCGGAGTCATCCAAATTCACTTGCTTGCTTGCACTTCTAGAACTCCTCAAGTTCCTCTTATTTTCTTGTAGCATTTGGCCAAGTTGTGATTGTAAATACTTGACTTAGGCTTCTAATTCGGCGTTCTCTCTTAAGGCTTGCTCAGCCACTTGCTCAGGAGTAAGGCTAGAAGATATGTTGGCTTTCGGAGTGAAGAATTTTGTGGTTTAGGGACGGGGAGTGAAAGGCGCAGACGTGCTTAGTGGCACGATAAGGGCGTGCCCAACTACGAACACTGAAATATGGGCACCAGAATCAGGCATGGTCGCGCCCCTTAGGCAAGGTGTGGCCGTGCTAAAATTCTGCCTGGGCACGGTAGGATGCTTGACAAGGGAGTGGGTTTGTGGGTTGGTTCATGAATTTTGTTTAGAATGTGTTTGGGGATGGAAGCTTGGCCAAGAGGGTATCCTACGCTTAGATACCACTTGATGTATTCTAGCCTCACTAATGCATGAGAGTGCAAAAGGGGTTCAAGAATGCATACGGGTATGGTAGGGAGTTGGAATAAAAGAAAAGAACAACAAGGACAGAATGCAAGTGGGCTAGCAAGGGTGATTTGAATACCCACCTAGGTTCACACACACTTAGGCAACCTTCTTAGTTTAACTAAGTTATAGAACTTAATCACCCTCTTAGTTGAGTCAAGAAGACCTAGAGACCCACTTGAGGTTACCACACTCAAGACACAACAGTACGATTTCAAGAGAAGCAGAGAGTGTTTTCTGAACTTAAGCTTTTACATTCATTCAAGGTTATGAAATAAAAGGGAAGTGGCTGGCTTTTAAAGAAGCAAATCAGCCAATTCCATCATTAAAAACCAGCTAATGGAACTGAAAATACAAAGGAGGTGTGGGGGAGGGTCAATTCGGCCACCCAAAGTATGAAGCAAGTCTAATCGACCTTTGGCCACCGCATTAGGACTGATGATGCCCCCAAATGAGGTTTCAAGCTTTTTAGGTTGCCTAATTATACTAGTACTGGTCAACTTGCAGCAAAAGTACAGGAGAAACCCAAGGAAACATCACCCTTGTACTGGCTAATGTATAACCAGATAACGGGGACTTTTGTTTTCCTTTTAGCTCCATAAAAGTAGCAGAACGGGGGGGCTTTGTGGACCCTTAGGGCACTTGACTTGGTAAATATTTATGTCTTCTTTCTTGCCCTAAAGTTTAAAAAAGAATGGACTTTGGTAAGTCATCTTAATTCCCCTTGAATCTGCCCTTCGCTGCATTTGCCCCAAAACTGCCCCATCTAAAAGAAGTTGCTGGTTAACCTAGCAAATGATCTTCAAATGCCTTGAACTCAATTTATTTGAAAGCTAACATCTTAAGCTTAAAGGGGGTGGTCATTGCAACCAGTTATCCGCTCAGTAGCTGGTGCCAAAAGACAGACAAAATCGTGTCAATTTCTAATTGAACTGGACAGGTTACTGTTGGACTGAATTAGGTTGTGTTTGACCAATGCTTGAATTTCCTTGGTGCTGCGGGGCTCTTGTATGCTGGATGGGGAAAGGCTAGAAGAGCTAATGAGATGGTTCCCATCAACTAATGATGTATCTCGCATTTCTACTCTCTACTTCAAGGAGATCATACGGTTTCATGGCATCCTAAGAAGCATGATCTCAGATCGGGATACAAAGTTCTTAAGTCATTTTTGGCTCACATTATAGTGGAAGCTAGGGACTCATCGCACGTTTAGCACAACATGTCACCCATAAACGGACAGCCAAACCGAGCTAACTAACTGCACTTTGGGTACCTTGCTTTGGGTCCTAGTGCAGAAGAGAATCAAGGGTTGGGATGAGTTACTTTGCCTTGCTGAATTTGCCTTCAACCGTGCACTATGTAAGGCAACAAACCTTTCTCCCTTTCAAATGGTGTATGGTAGCCATCTAAGAACTCCATTCGATCTTGTTCCTATCCTTAATCCAACTAAATTTAGTTGGGAGTCCGAGAAGAGGGCGAAAGAGATTCAAGATCTTCATACCGAGGTTACGGAAAGCATTGAAAAGTTCAGTGAACGAGCTAAGCTCCAAACTAACAAGCATAGAAAAGAACTTCATTTTCAGCCCGGGGACTTGGTTTAGATCGACCTAAGGAAGGAAATATTCCCAAGTAAGCGTAAGCACAAGTTAATGCCAAGGTCAGATGGTTCACTTGAGGTCCTCAAGAAGATTGGGCTAAATGCCAACAAGGTGGACCTTCCTAGTGATTATGGAGTCTCTGTCTCCTTCAACGTGGCTGATCTTAGTCTATACCATGTTGAAGATGATGGGCTACAAAGTTTGAGGACAAACTCTAATCAACTCGGTGGAATGATGGAGACCATCCCTTTGAGCCTTTAGAAGATCATCAAGCAAGTATTAAGGAGTCGACCAGCACTATCGAGATCAAGGAAATTCACATGTTGGTTCAAGATATAACAAATCAGCCTATATAATTGTTGCCCAATTTGGACAGTATCTGGCCCGATTTTGTGCACCTTGTGAGCAATGAAGGGAAAGTCATGATTGGTTGCAATGGCTACTTTCTTTAGGTTCAAGATGTTAGATTTCACATGAAATAAGTTTCAAGTCATTTGGAGTCAGTTGGTTGGTCAAATTATGCTCCAAAGTGGACCGGCCCAAAGTCAATTGTCAGTTCTAGTTTGGACCATCTGGCTTCTACATTCCATTTCTCTGAAACAGCTGTGCAAAAATAGTGAAACTTTTTATATTAAAAAATAGACTTCGCACGCTTTCATATGAATCATATTTCATTGCATTTGGATAAGAAATAAGAGAGTTATGACTTAATGAATCGGACCCTGCTGCGGTGTGAATGCGTGGAAGTCGTGAAGCATTAAATGCAAGTGGATTCTTTACCCCTAGTAAGCTAAAGCATGGCTAGCTGATTCCAATAATGTATTTCCCTTTCTTAATGTGGGAATTCAAGATAGTAAGTTCCCAAGCTAATGGGAACAAGTGTTAAGAGCCCTAGTCTTCAGATTATATATTGTTTTTACCATATTTTATCGAGTAATATTCTTTATGTTTTCTATGTTAATCTAGTAAGTTATATTTCGCGTTTCCCTATGTAAGGTGAGTTCCCTGGAGCATTGGCCAGCCCTATAAAGGGCCATGCTTGATTTTAGTCGAAGAACAAGTGGAGTTAACTCTGAATAAGGAAAACTCTCCCTTTGAAATCCTAGTTTGCATCTTGAGCTCGTTAACTCAATTCGTTTCCAAGTCTCTTAACTCAATTAGAAAGGTGATTAATTTCTATAATCTAATTAATCTGAAGAGATTTCCCAAGCGTGATTCAAGGGTGGCTCCTTAAATTGTCCCCTATTTGACCACTTGATTATCGTTCTTCTTCCTTTTACTTCATAAACTGATTTATGCATACTTTTGGTTGTGTGAGTGTGTTTTCTGCATTTTTTGGTTTGAGTGTTCGTGAGGTTGGAATACATCAATAGGTATCAGAGCTTCGCTACCCTCTTGTGGCCGAAGTTTCCCTAGCCCAAACTTAACCCAACCTAGTCCACAAAGAACCTTTCCTCAAAGTATGTCTTCTAGCCTCACACTGGAGCAAGTGGCCGAACGAGCCCTAGAGGAGAAGGCCGAGCTTGAGGCTTAAGTCAAGTACTTGCAGTCTCAACTACGCTAACTTCTACGTAAGAAAGAAAGGAACCTAAGGAGCTCTAAGAGTTCAAGCAAGCATGAAGGTTCGAATGACTCCGAAGGAAGCAGCCCAATGGGAGATTCTAGTGAAGAAGATTATGAGAGACATCTAAGGAAGCATCACAAACCAAAGGACCGAAGTTTCAATGATTTTAAAGTGGACATCTCGAAGTTTGAAGGGCAACTATATCTAGACCGCTTTCTTGGTTAGCTTCAAACCACCAAGAGAGTCTTTGAATACAAAGATATTCCGGAGGGTAAGAAGGTAAAGCTAGTTGCTTTGAAGCTTCGAAAGTATGCATCTATTTCGTGGTCGAATGTTGTTTCTAAGAGAGTTAAGAAAAGGAAAGCGAAAATTAGGACTTGGAACAAAATGAAAGCCAAACTCAAATCTAAATTTCTTTCCCCTCGCTGGCTAGAAGATAACTTTCATAAACTCCACCACCTAAAGTAAGGACCCAAGAGTGCAAAGGAATATACCCTTGACTTTGAGA
>NCQT01104393.1:66877-80385 GCA_002740465.1 Stenocereus thurberi
TTTTATGGGTTTTCTNNNNGGAATGTGTTTGGGTGATGGAAGCTTGGCCAAGAGGGTAGCGCACACTCTGATACCACTTGATGCATTCTAGCTTTACTAAGGCAAGGGTTTGCAAAAGTGAATCAAGAATGCATTTGGATGGAAATGAGAAAAGTAGAATCAAAGTAATCAAGAACCAAGATAGAACATAAGTGGACTAGCAAGGGTGATAGGAAGACCCACCTTGGTTTGCACACTTGGGTAATCTTCTTTCTTCAACTAAGAACTTAATTACCTTATTAGTTAAATGAGGAAGACCTAGAGACTCGCTTGAGGGTGCCACACTCAAGATAACACACTAGGATTTTGAGAGAGAATAGAGACTCAAAGTTTGAATTCATTCAAGGGTGTTCCTTTACAGCCTAAGGCCTCCGTTATATAATGAGAGCCTTTAACAAGCTATAAGAGGAGAAAAAAAGGGCCTTACATGTCTATAAAGCAAGAGGAATCAAAAAGCAATAAAAAGCTAAAAATTGCTTTATGCTTTTTGTCAGCAAATTTTCAGTTTATAATTGTCAACTTCAAGCGGCTATATCTCATAGGTCTTTTACTCAAATTGGGTTAAACAACCCTTGATAGAAAGCTTAGGAAGTCAAATTTCATATGGCGTAATTTGATAGCAATTTGGAGCTACGGCTTTGGAGATATAGCCTAAAATGTGTAGCATGTGCAGGCTAGGATAGTTTTCGCAGCACCTGGCAATGGCCCCAATTGACTTATTACCCAGTGACCTAACCTAGAACTCTTTATATGCCCTTAAAGCTGACATATTAAGGGTTCCAAAAAGTGGATTTGTAGCCTCTTACGTCCAAATTAAGCTTGGGTAATCACACTTGTAAAATCGGGTCAAATTCTAACCGAGCTGGGCGGCATATGCAATGCGCGGTTGGTGACTTCTTGGACCATGGCATGAACCTCTTTGACCTCCTTAGTGCTTGTGGAGTCCCCTAGGCTTGTGGGTTATTTGTCAATTGGTTCTAAATGATGGTCCCCATCACTTTCACAAAAGACCTCAAGAAAATCACCCTCACCCCTCTTAAGCCCACACCCAACAAAAGAATCCAAGACAACCTGAGAGTGGAACTTTCCCTCACTACTCTCCTTTACTCTCAACTCCTTGAGTTTGATGACTTCAAAGCTTTGATATTACTTAGCCGAGAACTAGTTGAAGCTAAGGATTCTTCCCATCCTTTGCTCTCTCCCCTCCTAAAAGCCTTTTCCCATGTCTTTCCACAAGAAGTATCCCACCGCCTAGCTCTCAAAAGTACCATACAACACAAGATTGACCTCATCCCTGATTCTGCACTCCCAAAAAAGCTGGCTTACTGTATAAACCGACAAGGAACTCAAGAAGTACAAAGGCAAGTTGATGAGTTGTTAGCTAAAGGCTTAATCCGTGAGAGCCTTAGTCCTTGTGCCATTCTGGCCTTGCTTGTTCCCAAAAAGAATGGCTCATCGAGGATGTGTCTGGATAGAAGAGCAATCAATAAAATCACTACCAAGTACCGCTATCCCATACCAAGTTGGAGGACCTTCTTGATGCACTTCATAGAGCCACTACCTTTTCTAAGATTGATTTTAGAAGTGGCTACTACCAAATTCTAATCTATGAAGGGGATGAATGGAAAACAGCCTTCAAGACCAAAGGAGGCTTGTATGAATGGTTAGTGATGCCATTCGGCTTCACTAATGCACTCAGCACTTTCATGCGTTTAATGAACCAAGTGCTCAAACCATTGATCGGTAAGTTCATGGAGGTCTACTTTGATGATATCTTGGTATATAGCTAAGACGAAGTGATACATGCTAGCCATCACTAACAAGTCCTTGAGGTTCTTTCACAAGAGAAACTCTATGGCAACCATAAGAACTGCCACTTCTTTACTTCTCAAGTGATGTTCCTAGGGTATGTACTCTTAGCCCAAGGCATATAAGTGGATGAAAGCAAGATCAAGGCAATCAAAGAGTGCCCTATTCCGACCTCCATTCAGTGAGTTCAAAGCTTCCATGATCTAGCCTCTTTCTATAGGAGGTTTATGAAGAATTTTAGCTCTATTGTTGCACCAATGATTGAAGTCCACAAGTGCAAAAGATTTGAGTGGAATGAGGAAGCTCAAGCTGCCTTTAAAGACATCAAAAATAACTTCACTAGTGCACCTATCCTTGCTCTCCTAATCTTCTCTAAAGTCTTTGAAGTTGACTGTGATGCTTCGGGGGTTGGCATAGGGCCGGTTTTATCCCAAGAAGGCCGACCGTTAGCTTACTTTAGTGAAAAGCTAAATGACACAAAGAGGAAGTACTCAACAAACGATAAGGAGTTTTATACCATTGTGAGAGCTTTGGAGCATTGGAGACACTACTTATTGGGAGGAAAATTCATTCTCCTTTCAGATCATGAGGCTCTGAAATTCATCTAAGGAAAATATAAGCTCAATCCATTGCAAGCAAAGTGCCTAAAATACTTGCAATCCTTTCATTTCATGATCCATCACAGGGTCGGGAAATTGAACAAATGGGTGGATGCACTTTTAAGGAGGTACCTACTTCCCTATACATTGGTGTCCAAAGTCGCCAGTTTTAAGCACATCAAATGGTTGTATGAGAATGATGAGGATTTTAAGGAGATCTTAGAAAAGTGTTCCAAGCATGCTCACGGTTTATTTCACATGGAGAATGGTTTCCTTTTCAAGGGAACTTAGTTATGCATTCCTAAGAATGGACTTAGGCAACTTTTGGTCCAAGAGCTTCGTGGAGGAGCCTTAGCAGGACACTATGGCATAGAGAAGGCATTTTTAATGCTGAAGGAACATTACTATTAGCCTCGCTTGTCCAAAGATGTAGAGCACTATGTGAAAAGGTGCACCACATGCCAACTTGCCAAGAGCCACATTCGGCCCCAAGGTCTTTATTCCCCTCCCAGTTCCCCAAAGTTTATGGGAAGATATTAGCTTGGATTTCATCATGGGGTTGCCAAGGACTCAAAGGCACAACGATTCCATTATGGTGGTGGTGGATAGATTCTCAAAAATAACTCACTTTGTTGCGCACCACACCACTAATGATGCATCTCATATTGCCAATCTCTACTTCAAAGAGATTGTGCAGCTTCATGGCATGCTAAGAAGCATGATCTCAGGTCGGGTTACAAAGTTCTTAAGTCATTTTCGGCTCACATAATGACGGAAGCTAGGGACTTATCTCACGTTTATCACAACATGTCGCCCACAAACGGATGGCCAAACCTAGGTGACCAACCGCACTTTGGGTAGCTTGGTTTAGGTCCTACTGAAGAAGAGCATTAAGGGGTGGGATAAGTTACTTTGCCATGCTGAATTTGCCTTCAACGATGGACCACGTAAGGCCACAAACCTTTCCCCTTTTCAAGTGGTGTATGGTTCCAAGAACTTCATTGGATCTTATTCCTATCCTTAATCCAACTAAATTTTGTTGGGAGGCCAAGAAAATGGCCAAACAGATTCAAGATCTTCACGCCAAGGTCAGGGAAAGGATTGAGAAGTTCAATGAACAAGCCAAGCGCCAAGCTAACAAGCATAGAGAAGAAGTTCATTTTCAGCTCGGGGACTTGGTTTGGATCCACCTAAGGAAGGAAAGAATCCCAAGCAAGCACAAGCCCAAGTTAACGCTAAGGTCGGATGGTCTATTTGAGGTCCTTGAGAAGATTAGTCGAAATGCCCATAAGGTGGACCTTCACGGTGATTATACCACCTTCAACGTGGCTGATCTTACTCCATATCATGATGAAGATGAGGGGCTACCAAGTTTGAGGACAAACTCTAATCAACCTGGGGGGAATGATGGGGACTATCGCTTAGAGCCTTTAAAAGATCATCAAGCAAGTATTTAGGAGTTAACCAGCACTAAGGAGATCAAGGAAGTTCACATGTTGGTTCAAGAAGTCACAAGCTAACCCATGCACTTGCTGCCCAATTTAGACAAAATCTGGCCTGACTTTGTGGATCTTTTGAGCATTGAAGGCAAAGTTATGATTGGTTACAATGACCACTCACTTTAGGTTCAAGATGTTATCTTTCACATGAAACAAGTTTCAAGTCATTTGGAGTTCATTTGGTCGGTCAAATTAAGCTCCAAAGTGGACTGCTCCAAAGGTAATTGTCAGTTCCAGTTTGGATCATCTGGCTTCTATAGCCCATTTCTCTCAAATGGCTAGACCCAAAATAGTGGAACATTTTCTATTAAAAAATAGACTCCTCACGCTTTCATATGAATCTTATTTCATTGGATTTGGACCAGAAACAAGAGAGTTATGACTCAATGAATCGGACCCTGCCGTGGTATGAATGCGTGGAAGTCTTGGAGCGTTCAATGCAAGTGAATTCTTCACCCCTAGCAAGCTAATGCACGGCCAGCTGATTCCAACGATGGGCTCCCCTTTCATAATGTGGAAATTTAAGATAATAAGCTCCCAAGCTGATGAGAATAAGTCTCAGGAGCCCTGGTCTTTAGATTATATATTGTTTTTCCTATATTTTATCTAGTAACTTTCTTTTATGTTTTTTATGTTCATCTAGTAAGTTGTATTTGTGTTTTCCTATAAAAGGTGAGTTCCCTAGAATATTAGACGGTCCTATAAAAGGCCATACATGAGTTTTTTCAAACAACAAGTGGAATGAACTTTGAGTAAGAAAAACTCTCTTTGAAATCCTAGTTTGCATCATAGGCTCGGCAACTCAAGTGGGTTCTAGGTCTCTTAACTCAATTAGAAAGGTGATTAATTTCTACAGCCTAATTAATTTAAAGATATTTCCCAAGTGTGGTTCAAGGGTGGCTCCTCGGATTATCCCTTGTTTGATCACTTTATTATAGTCCTTCTTCCTTTCACTTGACAAACTGATTTGTGCATACTTTCGGTTGTGTGAGTGTGTTTTCTTCATTTTTTTGTTTGAGTGTTAGTGAGGTTAGAATACATCATTTAGGTTTAAGTTTGATATTTGTAATTTTGGCTCCTCATGATCTTATCTTTCAAGGCATGTAAAACGATTTGGGTTAAGTCATGTAAAAATGGGAGAACCAGCTCATTTTTATAAACAGCGCAGGCTAGAATCTAGTTTGACTAGTATGAGTTTTCTTAGGGATTGGACCATCAACCTATGATTCCATTTGAAGGAGTTAGGCGACATCCAAAGCTTTCCAACCTATGTCGCAATCCAAATCATGCCGACGTTTTGCAGGGGATATGTGGCATCTAAGCAGAGCCTATAATCCGCCTGTTCCGCCCAGCTGCACCTAATTGGAGCATTTTATGGTTGATGTCTTTCTAGCCATCCACTATGGTCCTAAAAGCATGTTTGGGCTGTTAAAGGAGTCTTGGACACAATCATGGATCAACCAATTGAAGAACCAAAGAGAAACAAGGAAGAAACGGCAGAAGTGTTCTCATTGGCTAGCCATAAAGCATAGAGGAACCAGCAGCTTTTCTTTTTTTCTCTCGCACTTAGCCAACTGGTTTCATCCTTAATTGGTTCCTTAGTAATGAATTACAACTTTAATCTTTCGTTTTGCTAGGCTCAAAGCTTATAATTAGCTTAATTAAGCCTGTTTTGTGCTTAATTAGTTCTCAGTTTTAGTTAGGCTAGTGTTAAACTTGATTAAGAGGTTTCCTAAACATGGAGAAACCCCCTAATCCCACTAGGTAGCCTTGTGAATGTTTCTAAAAGGCCTGGAAGCCTCATTTTGTAAGCATAACTTGATAAATTTTAAAGAAAAGCTTTAGTAAAGACTCTCTTGCAAGGGAGGATTCTCTTGTGTTAAATTCCTATATGCAATATCTCTAAGTTGGTTCCTTAGAGTGTAATCTCTTAGGTCCAAATCAAACTTCTTAGTATTGCTTTTGATGTATCCGAGGAGCCTAATTTGTGTGAGCCCTTAAGGAGTTTGGTGCTGGGGATATCTGTATCCATCAATCCCCTTAAGTCTAGCTCCTGACTCTCCAAGTGTGGGTCCATTTGAGTGAGTTAGTTCATATCGTTCACTTTTATCTTCGAATTCACTTATTTTCTTTCTAAAGTGAGTATAAGTTTGTNCCTTAGTTGTAATCTTTCATGGTTTAGCTTACACTCTTGATTTGAGTTCAAGCTTATCCTTGAGAGATACATCGTTAAGCCTCCTGGAAGCCTAAGCAATTAAGTACACAAAACCGGGTTTAAAATCTGCCTTGTACCGAGTAGCTTCTATCTGTGTCCTTAGCATAATGTGAGCCACCCTTTAAACTTGTCACCTTATTCTTGGACCTTCTAGACATATATGATCATGGCCAAGGTCTTGGCTTGGTAACAACGTTGCTGCCAGCTGGCCACTATGAACGTTGGTGCCTTCCTCACCTTGCTCTTTATTGGTTAATCTAGTGGTTACTTCATGATTGTGTCTAAAGCTGTCTAACTACTAAATCATACTGCTAGACAAGGATTGGATGCTTGGAAGGATAGCAATCACCAAATGCACTAATGAGGTGCAACCGGGGTAGTAGCGGGCAGAATGCTAACTGTGTTTTAACGCCACGCTTCTCAGGCCAAACTTGGGCATGATTTGGATTGCCACATATGGTTAGAAAGCCTGGATGTCTTCTAAATCCACCAAGTGGAATCACATACTTTTGACTCGATTTTCCTACTCAAAAGGTCAAAATACTAAGACTGGTCCAAACCGGGTTTCAGTCTGCATGTTTTAGAAGACTAACCTAGTTCTTCATCTTTCAGTTGACCTAACCTGAATTCCTTAATTGGACTAGGTAGTTAACATCTTAGGGATGAAAGACATGCAAATAATTGGGACTTAACTGATGGATATCAGCAGATGCAAAATCCTCAATTGGCCATAATCATTTTAGAACTTATTTTAGGTTTAAGTTGATTCATCAATTTAAACATAACTAAACTTTGATTTCTTTGCTAAGAGAGTTTATTGACATTCTAATAAACTTAATTATGTAATTAAATTAGTTTTAAAATGAGTATTTTTGCCCAAACTTTCAAAGGACTTGAAATAGAAGGTCACGTGTTCAAATCAGAATACAAGCCCGATTTTATGTTCTTTATTACTTAGACATCCATGAGATTTAAGTTTAATATTTTGCCTCGAATTCAAAGGAATCTTGGACACAATCATGGAGCAACCAATTAAAGAACCGTAAAGCATAAAACAACTAAAAGCTTTTCTTCTTTTCTCTCACACTTAGCCAACTGCTTTCTTACTTAATTGGTTACTTAGTAATGACTTAAGACTTTAATCTTTGGTTTAGCTGCACTCAAAGTTTGTAATTAGCTTAATTAAGCTTGTTCTGCACTTAATTAGTTTTCTATTTTAGTTAGTGCAGTTTTAAACTTCATTAAGAGGTTTCCTAGGCATGAAGAAACCTCCATATCTCACTATGCAGCCTTGTGAACAAATTTAAAAGGCCTTGAAGCCTCATTTTGTTAGTATAACTTTATAAATTTTAAAGACAATCTTGAGTGAAAACTCTCTTGCAAGGGTGCATTGTCTTGTGTTAAAATCCTAAGTGATATATCTCTGAGTTGGTTCCTTAGAGTGGTTATCTCTGCGGTCCAAATCAAACTGCTTAGTGTTGCTTTTGCTGTATCTAAGGAGCCTAGTTTAGATGAACCATTGAGGAGTTTAGTGGTGGTGATATCTGTATCCATCAATCCCCTTAAGTCTAGCTCTTGACTCTCCAGCTTTGGATCCATTTTGGTGAGTTCGTTCATATTTTTCACTTTTATCTTCGAATTCACTTGTTTTTTTCTAAAGTCAGTTTGAGTTTGTCCTTTAATTGTAATCTTTCATGGTTTAACTTACACTCTTGAATTGAGTTTAAGCCTAACCCTTGAGGGATACATCATTAAGCCTCATGGAGGCCTAAGTAATTAAGAACAAATAATAGGGTTTAAAATCTGCCTTGTACCCAGTAGCTTCTATTTGTGTGCTTAGCATAATATGAGCCACCCTTTGAACTTGTGACCTTGTTCTTGGACTTTCTGGACTTGTATGATCATGGTCAAGGTCTTGGTTTGGTAGCGAAGTTCCTGTCGTCTAGCCACTGGGAATAATGGTACCTTTCTCACCTTGCTCTTTATTAGTTAATCTGGTGGCTGCTTCATGATTGCGTCCAAAAGCCTTCTAACTACTCAATTATGCTGCTAAACATAGATTGGACACTTGGAAGGACAGCAACCACCAAATGCACCAATCAGGTGCATCCGAGCAATAGCTGGCAGAGTGCAGGCTACGTTTTGACGCCACGTTTCTCAAGCCAAACATCGGTATAATTTGGATTGCCACATATGGTTCAAAAGCCTGGATGTCTTCTAACTCCTCTAAGTGGAATCACACATTTTCAACTTGATTTGCTTGGCCAAAGGCTCAAACTACTCAGACTGGTCCAAACCGGGTTTTAGCCTATGGTTTAAAAAATTGACCTGGTTCTTCATCTTTCACTTGACTTTACCTAAATTTCTCAATTGGACCAGGTAGTTAACATCATCGGGACCCAAGACATGCAAAACACTGGGACTTATATGATCGATTTTAGCAAATGCAATCCTCAATTAGCAATAATCATTTTTAAACTTATTTCAGGTTTAAGTTGATTCACCAAATTAAACTTAATTTAACTTTGATTTCTTTGCTAAGAGAGTTTATGGACATTTTAGTAAACTTAATTATGCAATTGAATCTCTTTTAAATTAAGTATTTTCGCTAAACTTTCAAAGGACTTAAAATAGAAGGTCACAGGGTTCAAATCAGAATACAAGGCCGATTTTATGTCCTTTATTACTTTGATTTCCATGAGATTTAAGTTCAATATTTTGCGGTGTGTTTGAAGTCCAGGGAAAGCAAGTTCCAAGTCATTAGGACTTCATTTGCCCACCCAAATCAACCATTAAATTCAAACTGTCCAGACTGCCTAGTTAAACCAGAATATACCGAGTTTTGAGTGCTTAATTTCTTAGGCCTCCTTCGGGTTTGAGTTTTATATTTGATATTGTGCCTCCTCATGATCTTATCTTTCAAAGAATGTAAAATGATTTGGGTTAATTCATGTGAAAATACGGGAACCAGATCATTTTTCTAAACAATGTAGGCTGGAACCCGGTTTTGACTAAACTGAGTTTTTTGAGTGTTTGGGCCTTCAAATGATGTCATAAATGTGTTATTCCACTTGAAGGAGTTATCCAGGGCTTTCCAACCATATGTGGCAATCTAAATTCTTCAGACGCTCTGCATAGGATATGTGGCGTCCAAAAAGAGCCAACAATCTGCCTATTTCTGCCCGGTTGCACCTCATTGGTGCATTTGATGGTTGATGTCTTTCTAATCATCCAATCTGGTCCTGGAAGCATGTTTAGGATGTTGAAGGATCTTAGACACAATCATGGGGCAACCAGTTGAAGAACCAATGAGAAACAAGGAAGAAACGGCAGAAGTGTTCTCATTGGCTAGTCGTGAACATAAAGGAGCTAGTAGGTTTTCTTCTTTTTTCTCACACTTAGCTAGGTCCTTTTTTACTCAATTGTTGCTTAGTTGGTAGTGAAGAGTATAATATTCTGTTTAGCTAGACTCAAAGTTTATAATTAGCTGAATTAAGCTTTTTTTGTACTTAATTAGTTTTCTGTTTTAGTTAGGCTAGTTTTAAACTTGATTAAAAGGTTTCCTAAGCATGAAGAAACCGCCTAATCCCACTATGCAACCTTGTGATCATATTTAAAAGGCCTTGAGGCCTCATTTTGTTAGCATAACTTGCTAAGTTTTAAAGAAAACCTTGAGTGAAAACTCTCTAGTAAGGGTGCATTCTCTTGTGTTAAATTTCTAAGTGCTATACCTCTAAATTGGTTCCTCAGAGTGGTGATCTCTTAGGTCTAAATTAATCTTCTTAGTCTTGCTTTTGCTGTATTTAAGGAGCGTAGTTTAGATGAATCCTTGAGGGGTTTGGTGTGGTGATATTTGTACCCATCAATCCCCTTAAGTCTAGGTCTTGACTCTTCAAGTGTTGATCCATTTGGGTGAGTTAGTTCATATCTTTCACTTTTATCTTCGGATTCTCTTGTTTTCTTGCTAAAGTGAGTTTGATGGTTTAACTTACACTCTTGAATTGAGTTTAAGCTTAACCCTTGGGGGAAACATCATTGAGCTTTATGGAGGCCTAAGTAATTAAGAACACAAAACTGGGTTTAAAATCTGCCTTGTACCTGGTAGCTTCTGTTTGCGTCCTTAGCACAATGTGAGCCACTCTTTGAACTTGTAGCCGTGTTCATGGACCTTCTGGACTTGTATGACCATGGTCAAGGCCTTAACTTCGTTGGAACGTTGCTGCCGGCTGGCCACTAGGAACGTTGCTGCCTTTCTCACCTTGCCCTTTATTGGTTAATGAAGTAAATGTCATGCATACACAAGTCCAAGTGAGCTCACAAATCCTTCTTAGTACTCATAAGCTACAACAAAGGGGACTTGGTCCATATACTGATTTGGAGCTTCAATTCCAACCTCAACCTAAGCCCTTAAGATGTGTTACTCTCTTATCCTGGGAAGCTCAAGGGGCCTTCTAAGAGGTTTAATCATGAAAATGAGGCTAAACCTACGGCAAGAATAAGTTGAGCTCAAAACATTAGCGTGCTCCCAAACTGCCCAGAAGCTAGCGCACATAGCCGATTTCGCAAGCTTGATTACTCAAGCTTAATTTGGACGTGGAGGCTGCAAATCTACTTTCTGAAACTCTTTATATGTCCTTAAATTGAGCGAGAACTAGATGGACCGGATGGAGCTTGCTTTAATTTAGCTGCAAATTTCCCTTGTGCATAAGAAATGACTTGATTTAAAGGCTAAACCACCCACCAAGACTAAGGAACCACCAAGAAATGCCTAAAGACTTAGCCACCAACACTTGTATAAAGGTTCCACTTAAGACTCACCACCTTAGAAGCAAGGATAAAGAGAAATGACATTTTTGAGAGAGAAAGCTTTGAGCTATTTCATATCATTCAAATCTGATTTCTTGCAACCTAAGGGCCTCTCTTATATATGAGAGCCTTTAAGAAGCTCAAAGAAAGTAAAGAAGGGGCCATACATCATTCATAAAGCAAGAGGAAAGCAACAAGCGATGCAAGTACAAAAGCTAAAACAATTGTTGTTAGAAAGCTTAGAATGTAAGATTTTAGATGGATCAATTTAGAAGAACTTTGGAGCCATCGTTTATGAGATATAGGCCAAAAGGTGCAGCATGTGCAGGCAGGAACAGTTTCTGTAGCATCTGGAAAATGGCTTCAATTGACCTACTACCCAATGACTTAACCTAGAACTCTTTGTATGTCCTTAAAGCTGGCATATTAAGGGTTCCAAAAAGTAAATTTGCATCCTCTTAAGTCCAAATTAGGCTTGAGTAATCAAGCTTGTAAAACCGGGTATGTGCACTGGGTTCTGGGCAGTTTGGGAGCATGCTACTGTTTTGAGCTCAACTTATTCTTGCTGTGGGTTTAACATCATTTTCATGATTAAAACTCTTAGAAGGCCTCTTGAGCTACCCAAAATGGGAGAGTAACACATCTTAAAGGCTTAGGATAAGGTTAGAATTAAAGCTCCGAATCAGTACATGGACCAAGTCCCCTTTGTTGTGGCTTGTGAGCACTCAGAAGGATCTGTGAGTTCACTTGGACTTGTGTAGGCATGACATTTGCTTCATCCTCCCCTTCTTGAATGTGATTTTCCCTCAAATCATCACTATCTTCTTCGTCCTCAAGAAAGGGTATGAGATAACCCACATTGAATATAGAAGATACACTCATGTCCTCGGGCAACTCTAACTTGTGTGCATTGTCATTCACCTTTTCGATGACCTTGAAAGGGCCATCACTCCTTGGTATGAGTTCGTTCTTTCTCTTAGAAGGGAACCTCTTCTTCCTCAAGTGTGTCCACACCATGTCCCTGGGCTTAAAGGTAATGGCTTTACAGTGCTTATTGGCTTTACCTTTATACATCTCATTTGCCTTCTCAATCTTAGCTCGAATTTGTTGGCGAAGCTTCTTTATCTCTTTGGTCATCTCGTCGGCCTCATAACTCACTCCAGACTCAAGTGGAAGTGGTATGAGTTCTAGGGGAGTTAGAGGGTTAATTCCATAGCAAGACTCAAAAGGAGATTGGGAAGTAGCAAAGCTAGGAGTTCGATTGTATGCGAACTTGGCATGTGGAAGCTTGAGATCCCACTCCTTGATTCTCTTACTCACTAAACTTTGAAGTAAAGTAGCAAGGGTCTTGTTGGTTACTTCAGTTTGGCCATCGGTGTGAGGGTGGTGGGAGGTACTATACGAGAGTTTAGTAGCAAGGAGCCTCCATAAGCATCTTCAAAAATGACTAAGAAACTTTGTATCTCGATCAGACGAAATGCTCTTAGGAATGCTATTTAGCTTAACAACTTCCTTGAAGTAGAGATAGGCTATATGAGAAGCATCATCGGTCTTCTCATAAGGAATGAGGTGAGCCATCTTTGAGACACAGTTCACCACCACCATAATAGCATCTTTGACCCTTTGAGTTCTAGGAAGGGCAACTATGAAATCCATGCTCACACTTCTCAAGGACCACTAGGCACGGGCAATGGAGTGCATAACCCTTAGTAGAATTGACGTTTAGCCTTTTAACATAGAGAACACTTGGAAATCACATCATGAACATCACTACTAATTCTAGGCCAATAAAAATGTTCTTTGAGCATATCAATAGTTTTGTTGATCCCAAAGTGACCGGCTATACCTCCTCCATGAACCTCCTTGACAAGAACCTTTTGGATTGGACCCTTTGGAATGCATAACTTGTTGCCTTTGAATGAGAAGCCCTCTTGGAGAGTGTAGGGGCTATGCTTGTGACCTTCTTGCTTATGGAGAGAGTGCTTAAAATCTTCATCTTCTTTATAGAGCTCACGGATGAATTAGAAGCCTAAAACCCTTGCTTCCATCACGACCAACAGAGAATACCACCTTATAGTGCATCCATGACAACATCAGTGCTCCCCTTCATTTGTGTGGCCACAAAGGACAAGCTTTGAAAGAACTCAACCCATTTAGCATGGATTGAGCTTATGTTAGACACTCAAGTACTTTAAGGCCTCATGATCTGAATGAAGGACAAATTATTTCAGCCTCAAGTAAAGGGGCTAATGACCAAGGGCTCTCACCAATGCATAGAACTCCTTGTCATAAGTTGAGCAGTTCTTCCTTGAACCATTAAGCTTCTCACTAAAATAGGCAATGGGGTGTTGATCTTGTATAAGGGTAGCCCCTATACCCACTCCACTTGCATCATAATAAACCTCAAAGATTTTATCAAAGTTGGGAAGGGCTAGCACTGGGGCCACACTTAGCTTGGATTTAAGTTTCTCAAAGGCATCATGGGCAACCTTGGTCCACTCAAATGAACCTTTCTTTATGCATTCAGTGATGGGAGCCGTG
>NCQT01104408.1:7579-18942 GCA_002740465.1 Stenocereus thurberi
ATGATCACTCATATACTTCACGCTAGCTCCTCAACTCATTCCTAGGTTCTTAATGACCATCCTTCCTTTCTAACAAGTATTCAGGCATGTAATCAAGCAGCATAAGAACGAGTATTATGCTTTCAAATATACTTTTGAAAACATAGTGACTCTCGTTAGATTCCAAGGATAGCTTTGAAATGTAGCTGAATACTATTAGTTTTGCAATAGCTTTGAAATATTGCACATGAACTACGTGAATATTGCACAGGATTATAAACCTGAGTTAACATAAAATATTACACAGAATAAACCTAGCTCTGATACCATCAATGTAACATCTCCATCCCCTAGGGTCAGGAGTGTTACGTTTTCTTAACTTTATACTTAAATTATAGGGTGAAATGGACAAAGCTTCCCCTAAAATTTAACCGTTTTCAAGCTAAAAGCCTTATAATAAATCCCTGCAAATCAACAGAAGCGTAAAACATTTTAAAAGAAGCTTAACGGCCATACGCCGGAGTTCTTAACTCAATGAGCAACTCGATCGGAGTACATCAAACAAAATAGTTTATTAATATAAGAGAAATGAAAGACACAACTCAACGGTTCACACAACCCGGAGTACTGGGGTTTGCATCTATAAACTTAACTGATTTCAACTAAAAGGACAAATGACTAACAAGATGGTTGGCTCACAGGGCCATACACTGCGATTCTTAAACCGAATGCACTACATGAACTAGAGTACTTGTTTACAAATGCTTACAATTCTAGGAATACATTACATGACTTCATTAAACACGTAAGACCCTTCAAATGGGCACACATGACACCTTGCAAGCAAGAATAGAATCCATCTTGGCATAAGTGACTTGGCTCCTACTTATCATGATGCAAACCTAGGAAAAAAGGGGAAAGAGTAATGGCATGAGCAACCACATGCTTAGTCAGTATTCTCCGACTCCTTAAAACCAAGATTGTTATAGCAGTAATATCTTTAATACTCACATATCACGTATTCATACTTTACTATCATATTAGGCAACGATAGTCCCCAAGAAAGGATCACTATTTGTAAACCTCATTCTAACCAAGCAAACCCATTTCAAGGCCCCTGAATGACCAAATTGCTTTACCAACAAGCAATCAAATACATAAGCAGCAACGAGGCTAAGCACAGAACTTTCTTTCATAGATCATGTGATATAATTTGTGATTTATGCTTTATCTATCTAATTCACTCATACGAGATGCTTAAATACATGAAGTAGAGATTATGCAGGGAGCTTTCTTTAGCTAAACATGCATATTCAAACTCATACGCTTGATGCATTACAAGGATATGGCCATGTTATACTTGAAATTTCATTCATACTACACTTAGATTCTTAATCATATGATGTGCACAAAAATCTTTCTTTCTTTTTCTAAAAACACTTTACCTAACTTCTTTAACCTCATAAAAACTCTTTCTCAGCCTCTTGAGGCTCATAAAGCTCTTTTCTTAGCCTCTTTTAGGCTCATATTCTTAAAAGAATCTCTTTTGTAATGGTCCTATAATCACCCTTAAAAACTTTCTTTCTGAAATACTTAAAAAGGTGAAACATCGACTATTTTTCTTACTTATTAGGAAATTACTCTAGGCATAAGATCATCGTAAGGTGCTGGTTGGGTGAGATCTATTCTTAACCCCTAGTGAGACTATCGCCCACACTGAGCTCCTACTCTCGGGATGACAACTAACTTATGGACCTTAACCCTCGCCAGGGTCTCTAGGGCTTCCCACTACTGGGATTACTCCCTATACTAGGGATTCAGCCGTTGAAGTAGATTCACTCCCATCTTATTGTCCCCATGGACAAAATCTTATCCAATTTAAAGCGTATGACCATAACAGCTAATAAGTTTGCTCCTTCTCATAGCGAAATTCTTTTTCATAAAATGCACACTGTTTCTATTTAAATTCCTTAGGGATTTCCTCGTTCAAGCGAGTTCACTCCCAAAACTGTATTTGTATAGTTAAAATAAGCCATCGTTTGCTAATAGATATGGCTACTATTAGTTACAAAAATGAAAATTTCCTTTTTCAAACTCACCCTTACTCATAAGATGAAACTTAATGACATAAAAGGAAAGGGAGTTTGTACGTAACACATTTAAACATTTCACAATCATTTCAACAGAATAAGCCATACATGGCCTCGTAATCCACACGATGGCAGTTAAACACAACCCAGGCTCCCTCCTTGTACAACAACGACCACAAAGGACCGTAAAATTCTCAACATTTCATCCTCAAGCCATCCGACTACCAACTCGGTTTTCAATTCCATAATCATAACATATTATTGTAAAACTCAAGTGAAATAGCTACATATAAACTTACCGAGTGAGTTGCAACCTTCTAGCAGCTCGACACAACATATATAAGCGCATATAAGCATATATATATACACACACACACACACACGCACACATATATATATTGCATGAACTTGAAATAAGTACTTAATGAACTGAAACAAACTCACAAGGTATGAAACTAGCCTACATTCATAACTCACGAATATAGGTAGGCATGCCAAGTTCATGTCATTTCAAAGTATAGTTAACCAACTAACATGCCGTTTTTAAAGCATAACTAATCAACTAAACATGCCATTTTCAAGCGTAGATTTACGAACTTAACAAGCATCAATTACAAGCACGCATAGGTAATTTTGAAGCCACTTGTAAGCATGAGTTCACTAACTAACCTGTTTTGATTTGAAGCATTATTAGGTTAATTCGTGGCTACTAATTAGGCATGAATTAACTAATTATTCAAGCACTGATTCTAAGTGCTCACATAACATTTCGAAGCCACTATTTAGGCATAAATTAACTAATTATACAAGTATCGATTTTAAGTGCTCACATATCATTTCAAAGCTACTTATAGCCATGTATTAACTAAACTAACATATGTCGGCTCGAAGCCATTTTCAAGCGTTAATTAACCAAGCTAACATGTATCGATTCAAGGTGTCGTTAGGTTATTTCGAAGTCACTTTCATGCATGAACTAGCTAAACTAACATGCATGAATTTAAACTAAATCCATCTGAAACAGGACTTGCATAATCTCAATTAGTCTAACTAATCCTAAACTGACATGCATCATTACTTAAGGGCTAAAACACTTTCGAAATTACTAATACTTAGGAGGCGCGAAATACCCACCTCGATTCCATGCTAGAGGAGCTGATTATGAGCTTTTGGGACTGCATTTGAAAGCTTTAAACTAGGGATTCAACCTTTCTCTGCTGCCTTGCCCTCGCCCATGCATACAGATCCCATTTCATGCCTAATCCTTGCAATTTGACCCCCAAATTCACCCCAAATGCTCACTCACTGACTTCAATTGTCGGCGATGCTTGTGCTACAAATTCAACCCTAATTTATGGAGGAATTGTGGTGGGTAAAGATAGGGTCACATGGCTATGCTTCACTACGCAATTAGAGCTTCAAATCACCGCTAAAAATTCAACAAAACACACAGTGGAACCCTTCGAATTTAAACCCAGATTTCATAGCTAAAGGTTTATTTGATGATGGGGAGGTGAAATATAGAGGACTTCGAGCTGGGTGAGGCAAAAACATGGAGGAATTCTGCAGCTTTGAGCCATAAGTATGGAGAACAAGATGAAGAAAGTGAAGAGCAGAGAGGAGAGAGAGGGATGTCGGGTGAGGGGGAGGGGCGCATGGGGGGAAGGAGAAAGGAGGTCACGCGTAAAATTACTAAAATAACCCTCCCTATCTCTTTCTTTATATTTTTATTCCAAGCTGCTTAGGAATTGGTACCACTAGCTTAGTTCGTATCCCAAACTCTAAATTCAATAATCGATAACCTGGCCATTCATTGATTATTCGTTCCAAATATATCTAGGTTCGATCTAATAAAAACCAAACTATATCTAAGGTTTACAACCTAATCATATTCGGGTTCTCACTTGATTTAGTACCCGCTAATGACCTATATTAATGCTTACTGAACATCCTCGAAAGATTTTCGAAACTAATAATGACAATAATATTAATAATGATGAAAACATTCTTTTTAATATGATTATTGTTCACATAAGCACATCGATAATAACTTAAGTCATATAGTTGATAAAAATACGAATTTTATAATGCAGAAGGTAAGACATCTAGGTTAACTTAAAATAAAGAAGGCGGGTCTTACATTCTCCCCCCTTAAAAGAATTTCGTCCCCAAAATTCCAAACTATGTTCGGTCGAACCTAAAATGTGCACACACATGATACAATCTACACAACTCGTACTATAATTCAAAATCTTGTTCTATAGTTCGTTGAAAACCGAAAAAAGGCTTATGGTATCCAGTCTCCTCTTTGCTAATCCTCTTCAAGTGTCTACTCATTCTATTTAGGCGCCGAGGGCAAATTGCATTCAAGAGGGGCAAATGAGTTGGCATAGACAACCACGTTGAGCTTCTTTTGAAAATGAACGTAGACTTTTGATTATCTAGACTCAAATTACATGGCAAGCAACAACTCTATGCATATGCACCTACAACTGGGCATCTAAAGATATGACAATTTGGACAATGATATCTCAAGGTTATGTGCTAGTAGTCTCATTCTAAAGCATGAATTCAGTTGCTTTTGGGATCACGATAATTAACATGGAGACTCCTATAACACATTGAGAATAATAAAAATGTCACATAGCACCATGTAGCATCACTTAAGCATAGTATCATTGTAT
Source organism: Stenocereus thurberi (assembly GCA_002740465.1). Lineage (NCBI taxonomy): Eukaryota > Viridiplantae > Streptophyta > Magnoliopsida > Caryophyllales > Cactaceae > Stenocereus > Stenocereus thurberi. The sequence continues at coordinate 12,333 of NCQT01104408.1, forward strand.
AGCATCGCATTGTTTCAATAATTCAGCATCTTCAAGTCTAGGAATTATAAGCAACATGAAACCGGCTAATGTACATATGGCAGGCAATTTACAAAACGAAAGCATATGTGACCTACATTCCTATCCTCTTACACCATTTCCGACTAACCTTTTGATTTATGGCAACTTAGATAGGACAAGATAAAGTCATATGAAGGGGTTAACTTAATCAGGTTCGCTCTAAAACATAAAGGTATTAAATCCAACTAAGGTTAAATTATTAACTAAAAGGTTACCACATCACTCCGAGTAGCTGAGACATCAAATTACGCCAAATTGACAATAAAGAAACTTTAAGTAGCACTCAAGAACACATTGGCATCACGTAGGATTAATGACAGAGCACAGAAGATCAGGAATCGCGAATAACAAGAACTAGCATAACATGTCGTTAAGAACAACTTAGGAAGAAGGTGCTAATGTAAGAATGTACATCGATGGTTTTCATGGTGGTGAGGATTTCCTTAAAGTCCTTACCTTGGGATCGATTGTCCCTTAAGTCATAGGTTCGTGCAAATGAATGGGGTTTGCTCCTAGACAAATCTTGGGGCTAGTGGCTTGTGAGCCCACATGCTTCCACTACACTGCTCTGATCGAACACATAAGCGCAAGAATATGTAAATGTAGGTTTCTAGGGTCATCTCATCATGCTTCAAATATGGGCGTATGTAGTTATTCAGTTATAACATGGAATCAAGGAATTCATGGGATGTAAATGATGAATAAAAGGTCATCCCATGCTATAAATTACAAGAGTTAAATCATTTGAGTAACTAGGTAGCATGCCATAATCAAACTCAAGCAAGCAAACACCAAGAAGTGCAACAAAGTTTACATAGTCATGACCTAATTTCGATAGTGCATTATTGACAGTGCATAATAGACATGGGTGTCCATCTGTATGATGACATGACCCTGAATGCTCTACCATGCTACTTTCTTACACATGAGATACATATCTCCATGGACGAGATTCATACAAATGTAGCTTTATTGTTATCTAGTCACACATTACATACATTGGGTTCAACTAATGCAACTATAACACAAGAAAATATTAAGGGCTGTAAATGATGATCCAAGAGTCATGTCGTAAAACTAACTACATAAATCAAATCGCTCTAACTAATACAATCTCATATTTCATCAAATTCAAGTCAAGCATCATATTTGACTACTTATTTGATGTACTTCGAGAGATTAGGGGCCATAACAATGACTTCTTACCTGTTGCTACCAGTAGATACATTATGACGATACAAGTTAGCTATGCTTTCACTCGATAAGCTGAGTTCGTGATTTAGGCAGTTCTTTATTAATAACACTCTCGCTGTTGAGCTTCTTTTAAAATGTTTTATGCTTCTGTTGATTTGCAGGGGTTTATTGCAAGGCTTTTATCCTGGAAACGATCGGCTTTAGGGGAAACTCTGTCCATTTTGGCCCGAAATTTAAGTAAAAAGTTGAGAAAATGCAACGCTTCTGACCCTAGGGGACTGGGGGTGTTACATTGATGGCATCAGAGCATGGTCTTGCGATCATAGGCCGCAACTTGAGTCTTGCGTTTCATATAGTTACCCAGGAACATGTTGTGATGATGTGACACGTACCGCGCTTTCTGTGCAAGTGTGCCTGGTAGCATGGCCATTTGCAACTTATGTGAGGCTACCTTAGGCCGATTGGTAAAAAGGGGCAGTTTATACGATAGTGTAGGAGTTAAGTGGCTATCCTACCTTGAGGTGGTGTTTTGAGTGCTCCATTGGTGCAATATGTTTCTAACATTCTAATTGATCTCATTGATTGACTTTTATGTGATCTGGTCAAGCCGATCAGATAAATATAAGTCATGTGTTAGAGTATGAGTCATATTCTCTTGCGCGTTCTTGTGTGAGCCAAGCGGCGAGTCGAATGGTAAATGTGTTATTTGTGCATCCTAATAAGACAATTAACAGTTAAAATGCATTGTTTTAAACTCAAACGACTAAGAATGTTTAACTCAAAGCTTATTCTTACCCCTTAAATACGATATGGTCCTCATGCCCAATAATGGAGTGAGCAAATGCACTCAACGGTTGGTAGGGAAAGAGCTATAATCAGTTAAACCATCATCCTATTAAAAACGAAGAGACTCAAAATAGATAAGCTATTTTTCATCTTTAAAACTCAAGATTTTGAAATATTGGTGCCATCTTGACTGTCAAGTCAAGTTTTACTTCACACCGAAAGAGTAGCTTTCCATTGGTGATGACGAGGAAGTTTAGGTTAACAAGTATGTGTCCTTATGTGTGTCAGAATATTGCTTATAAATATGTACATTCTATGATGTGTACATCCATGGAGTCGTTCTTAACAAATTAGCAAAGGAATGGTCGAGATTAGTTGTTATGATTGATAATCCTATTAAATGGTACCTTCCATTTTCAAACTCTGAATCTCCTGAGTATATTAGGAGCTACTTTTATATGCATACTTAAGAGACTAAATGCTGCTGGTAGAATCTTGGAAACATTATGTAAATGGGCCTGTTGTTTTCCTTCTTTGCCATTATTGCCGAAATAGTGCATTACTTGCTTTCTACTATATGAAGAATCATTCGGGAATGGGGTGGACACACCTAGAAAGCACAAGGGAGAAAGAACCTAGCAGAATCTAGAATTGTACATAATGGATGATCCCTAATAAGATAACTGACCTACAATAAGACTCCTATGATCACCTTTAGGATAGGTGCACCTCATAAGACCTTAACGCGTACCTATAAGGCCATTGAAATCAACCATAGTCAAAAACTTTTAGCTACTGGATGCCAATTCTTCCAAAATTGGATGGGGTTGAGGGAATGCCGCTGACCATAGGCTGTAAAGTAGGATTGCATACATATATACACATCTAGGTGTTCTTTCTATGTGATAACCCATGGGTCCGCATGTCTTAAAGATTTATTATGGTATCATGTGTTGTGTGAGACCATATGAGCGCTTATAGATAGGACTATTGTATGCTGCCATCAATGTGTTTGTGAGCAAATGCCAATAAAATGAGTTTCTGCAATTGCTTGACTTGAATTTAATTAAACATAAGACTGTATTAGTTAGAGCAATTTGATTTATATATTTGCTTTTACGACATGACTCTTAGATCATCATTTACAGCCCTTTAATACTGTTTTCTTGTGTTATAGTTGGATTAGTTGAACTCGATATATGTAATATGTGACTAGATAACAATAAAGCTACATTTGCATGAATCTCGTCTATAGGTATATGTTTCTCTTGTGTAAGAAAGTAGCATGATAAAGCATTTAAGGTCATGTCACCATATATATGGACACCCAAATCTATTATACGCTGTCATTAATGCACTATAGGAATTAGCTCATGACTATGTATAAGTTGTTACACTTCTTGGTGTTTGCTTGACTTGATTTGGTTATGGCATGCAACCTAGTTACTCAAACAATTTAATTCTTGTAATTTGTAGCATGGTATGACCTTAGAGTCTTCATTTACATCCCATAAATTCCTTGATTCCATATTGTAACTGAATAACTGCATGCGCCCATATTTGAAGCTTGATGAGATGAACCTAGAAACCTGTATTCACATATTCTTGTCCTTATATGTTCGATCAGAGTAGCACAACGGAAGCATGCAGGCTCACAAGCCGCAGGCCCCAGGATTCGTTAAGGAGCATACCCCATTCATTTGCATGAACCTATGACTTAAGGGACGATCGGTCCCAAGGTAGGGGCTTTAGCGAAAGCCTCACCACCATTGAAACCATTGATTTACATTCTTACATTAGCACCCTATTCCCAAGTTGTTCTTATTGATATGTTATGCTAGTTCATGTTATTCGCGATTCCTAATTCTGTGCTCTGTCGTTGACCCTACATGATGCCATTGTGATCCCGAGTGCTACTTCAAGTTCCTTAATTGTCAATTTTGCATAATTGGATGTCTCTACTACCTTAGAGTGATATGTTAACTTTCCAGTTAATAATTTATCCTTAGTTTGATTTAATACCTTTATGTTTTAGAACAAACCTGATTAAGGTTACCCCTTCAAATTACTTTAGCATGTCCTGCGAAAGTTGCCATGAATGAAATGCCTAATGATAAGCTGGAAATGATGTAAGAGGATAGGAATGTAGGTCACATATGCTTTTGTTTTGTAATTTGCTTACCATATGTACATTAGCCGATTTCATGTTACTTACAATTCCTAGACTTGAAGTTGCTAAATTGTTGATACAATGCAATGCTATTATGCTTAAGTGATGTTACATGGTGCTATGTGACATTCTTATTATTGTCAATGTGTTATAGGAGTCTCTATGTTAATCATCGTGATCCTAAAAGTGATTAAATTCATGTTTTAGAATGAGATTACTAGCAAATAACCTTGAGATATCATTGTCCAAATTGTCACATCTTTAGATGCCCACTTACAGGTGCATATGCATAGAGTTGTTGCTTACCATGTGAATTGAGTCTAGATAATCGAAAGTCTATGTTGATTTTCAAAACAAGATCAATATGATTGTCCATGTCAACTCATTTGCCCCTCTTCAATGCGATTTGCTCTCGCCACCTGAATAGATTGAGTAGACGCTTAAAGAGGATTGGCGAAGAGGAGACTAGATACCATAACCCTTTTTCCGAATTTCAACTAATTATAGAACAAGATTTTGGTTTATAGTGTGAGTTGTATAGATTGTATCATGTGTGTGCACATTTTAGGTACGACTAAATATAGTTTGGAATTTCAGGGACGAAATTTTTTTAATAGGGGAGAATATAAGACCCGCCGTCTTTATTTTAAGTTAACCTGACTGTCTTACCTTCTACATTTTAAAATTTATATTTTTATTAACTATATGAGTTANNNTATTATCGATGTGCTTATGTGAACAATATCGTATTAAAAAGAATGTTTTCGTCGTTGTTAATATTATTATTATTAGTTTTGAAAATCTTTTAATGATTTTCCGTAAGTGTTAATACAGGCTATTAGCGAATACTAAATCAAGTGAGAACCTGAATCGATTAGGTTGTCAACTTTAGATGTAGTTCGATGTTTATTAAATCAAACCTAGATATATTTGGCAACGAATAATCGATGAATCGTCAGGTTATCGGCTATTGAATTTAGAGTTTGGGATACGAACTAAGCTAGCGGTACCAATTCATAAGCAACTTGGAATAAAAATATAAAGAAAGAGATGGGGAGGGATATTTTAGTAATCTTGTTCGTGACCTCCTTTCTCCTCCCTCCCCACGCCACCCTCCCCTAACCCGACATCCCTCTCTCTCCTCCCTGCTCTTTACGTTCTTCATATTCTCCTGAATGCTCACGGCTCATAGCGCTGGAATTCCTCCAAGTTTTTGCCTCACCCAGCTTAAAATCCTCCATATTTAGCTACAAAATCTGGGTGAAAATTCGAGGGGTTCCACCGTGTGTTTTATTGAATTGGCGGCGATTCAAAGCTCTAAATGCGTAATGAAGGTCGACCATGCAACCCTGTCTTTACCCACTCTAATTCCCCTATAAATAAGGGTTGAATTCGCAGCACAACCATCTCCCACAATTTCAAGTCAGTGAGTGAGCATTTGGGGCGAATTTGGGATTCGAATTCCAGGGATTAGGCATGAAATGGGGTCTATTTGCATGGGTGTGGGCAAGGCAGCAGAGGAAGGTCAATCCCTAGTTTTAAGCTTTCAAATCGAATCCCAAAAGCCCATAATCAGGTCCTCTAGCATGGAATTGAGGTGGGCGTTTCTCGCCTCGTAAGTATTAGTAATTTCAAAAATGTTTTAGCCCTTAAGTAGTGATGCATGTCAATTTAGGATTAGTTAGACTAATTAAGATCATGCATATCCTATTTCAGATGAATTTAGTTTAAATTTATACAAGTTAGTTTAGCTAGTTCATGCCTGAAAGTAACTTCAAAATAACCTAATGATCCTTGAATTGATATATGTTAGTTTAGTTAATTAGTGCTTGAAAATGACTTCGAATCGATATATGTTAGTCTAGCTAATAAATGTTTATAAGTAGCTTCGAAATAATGTACGAATACTAAGAATCAATACTTGTATAATTAGTTAATTCATGTCTGAATAGTAGCTTCAAAAATATATGTGAGCACTTAGAATTGATACTTGATTAATTAGTTAATGCATGCCTGAATAGTAGCTTCGAAATGTTATGGGAGCACTTAGAATCGATGCTTGAATAATTAGTTAATTTATGCCCGATTAGTAGCTTTGAATTAACCTAACAATGCTTCGAATCAAAATAGGTTAGTTAGTGAACAGATGCTTATAAGTGGCTTCAAAATGACCGATGCATGCATGTAATTGATGCTTGTTACGTTCGTAAAAGCTACGCTTGAAAATGACATGTTTATTGATTAGTTATGCTTTGAAAATGACATGTTAGCTGGTCGGCTATGCTTTGAAATGACATGAACTTGGCATGTTTACCTCCTATTCTTGAGTTATGAATGTAGGCTCGTTTCATGCCTTGTGAGTTTATTTCAGTTCATTAAGTACTTATTTCAAGTTAATGC
>NCQT01104437.1:9608-20943 GCA_002740465.1 Stenocereus thurberi
AGAACGATCATACCAGGTCAAGTGCAAAAGTACACCTAAGCTATACCTCTGGAAATATGCTTAGTTAGAGGTCTTTGGAGTACTAATCACTCCATATTAAGTTGAAAAGTGCTACTCAAATCAAAACTCCTTAAAGCACATAGTAGCTTATCAAACAAAGAAGTTCAACTCTCAATCACATAGAAAAAAATGACAGATAGTGAGTTGGAGCCAAAAAGAGTACATCCACCTAGCTAATAAAGCACTAGTAGGGGCCTGCTTTAATTTATCAAATAGTTGAGCCCAATCAGAAAGGAAATGAACATACTCAGAATAAGCCAACATTGAGGTCATTGGCCTAAAAATTATATCGACATGAACGAGCAGTCTAGGCGAAATAGTGCGTGCAAAGTTCACAAGTCTTGTAATATCAAAAAGCACCAGAGTCTGATTTAAATCAAAATTCTTAGTGACAATATTATTAGACTCGACAATTTTAGACTTGCAATATTCAAAAAGGAGGTCAAGTTGGACAGGATCCAAAAAAAAAAAAAAAGATTCATATTCAGCACAGAGGTCCACATCCAAACTCACATTGATATCAAACCCACATGAAAAAGATTTATATTCTATAGAAGGAATGTCATCATCAAAGTCCAAAATAGTGGGTTCAGTTACCTCATCGCATAACTTCTGTGAAATATCTTCTTAATCATCTAAACCATGAGGCATAACTTCAATCGCGGGGTCATATCTAGCCCACTAGGAATCTGAAGGTCGTCACCTACCTCAAACTCACGAGAGTGAGTAAAAGGGGTAGGTGGGTCAGCATAAGCTAAGACATCTATAATGACATCCTCAGGTGATCTGGTGAGGGATGTAAGGTTTGGTGATCTAGGCAGATACATATCTTCATTCAAGTTAGACCTAACAGAATAAGAGGGTTTAAAATCATCATCAAGACTAACTGCAGGTACAGGAGATCCTAAACTAGAGTCAGGATCACTACAATTCCCCCTACTTTGATTAAAACATTGAGAATATTCAGCAGTTCTCTTTTTAATTGTCTCTATCATTTGATTAGTCAATTCATTAATCTTCTTTTCAAAACTTGCACATGTAGCATCAACACAAGCGCGGTAAGGATAAGTATGAGCATCATGATCAGAAGATTCACAATAATCGCACAAAACAGGAGGCATATAATAGTGAGACGGGTCATGTGAATCTATAAAGGGATCCTGTAGGGAAGGTCTAATAGGAAAAACAGACTCATTATGAGTTGGGTAACTAAAATTATTTCTAGCTTGTTCAAACTCATAAGTATCCCAAGCTAGTTTTTCAAAGAAATCGCAAACCTCATCTTAAGTTTTAGATAATAATCCGAGGACATCGCCAGGGCAAATAGACTCAATATAACTCCAAGATTCAGCATTTAGTCCCACAATAATGACCTCATAAATTTTCCATTTCTCAAAATGTTGATTTAATTGAGCACGATAATCATTAAGTAGTGATAAATGGCTCTAAAAAAGTTCATGCTCATATTGCGGGCAATGGAAAACTGGCATTTGAAGTTTTTAAAATTTTTAAAGTTTTTCAATTTTTAGAGGTTTTCAGGTTTTTCTAATTTTTTTTCAATTTTAGGTTTTTTTAATTTTTTTGAATTTTTGAATATCAAGAAATAACTAAGCTAAGTAACAATTAATAAAGAAATAAACAAAATAAAATAGATGCAACTAATAAGAAAATATTAAAGAAACTGCAACCTAATCTCATGCCGCCGTGCCCGACAACGGCATCAAAAAAACTTGTTGGATGATTTTGAATGAAAAATGAAGTGCCACAAGTAGATGACTATCGTCGTAGTACTTGCGGGTCATCTCCACAGGAAAGATGGAAAAGATTAAGGTCACTAACTATGAAGTTAAACTAATTTAGCATCATTCTAAATTAATTAAATAATAAACAACCAAAACTATAGATTATAAATGGGACTAATTCTAGGTTTCCCTACCATCACCTCTCATGTGTCTAACATCAATTGATATCAACTCTAATCGAAGGAGCAACATCCTAGCACTAACATAACCAAATGAGAGCTACAAACAAAAAAATAAACAAACAGTGACAAATAGAGAAGCCAGGCAGGGTAGGGAAGAGGGGAGCATGATCAGGGGCTACGCAAGGAAACATGAGTATTTGATTTAACCCAAATCAAAGCATACTTCAACGCAAATAGAACAAAACTGAATCAACATTTAACTAATTCACAACCTAAAAATCAGAAATCAGAATAGCCATTGGGGGAGAGAGGAGTCTCAAATTTCAGCATTTAACAAGCACTTGAACTTTAACTAGATGCAAATAGGTAATGTGAAACTAGATTATTAGAGCAATAGAGCAATAACCTAACTAAAACCACCCCACCCAAATCAAAAACAAAGAAACAGGGGGGACTAAACTGAAATAGATGAATTAACTCAACCCAAATTAAAGCAAAAATCTAAAGAGGAAATGGAACAACCAAAAACAGATGATGTGAATAGATTAGAATAGCAACCAAACCCAGATAATGGGAAGATGAAGGAGATGACGCTAAATCACGATCCCGAAAACAGAGCATAAGCTCGGCAACCAAACTGACTAACCCCGATCAAGAACCTCTAAACTTCAACTCAAAACTTCAAGATCTTATACCAAATACAGAAATCGATGCTAACCCTCAAATTGAACCAAAGTAACGAAAGCCAGAGAGAAAAAACAAAATCAAAATTGAGAAACTGAAACCACAAGTTACTAAAATTGAAACCCAAACTAAAACTATGAATTCAAAATCCAAAATAAAAAACCTAAAAAACATAACTAAAACCTAGAAGAAAACGTAATTACCTAGGTTCAATCACCGCTGCTTCCTTTATACCCAAGCTCTCTCTCGATCTCGACCTTTGATGTGGATCCGACGTGGATGGCAGATGCGGGTGCTGTCCTGGCAACGCGTGGGATTCGAAAGAGGATGGAGGATGTGGATGGAGGTGGCATGGTATTGGTGGTTCAAAGAGAGAGAAAGGGAGGAGAAAGGGAGGAGAAACTGAGATCAGAATGTGAGATGAAGGGAGGGGTGGTCGGGTTTCTGGGTTCCAAAGCTAAGAGAGGAGAGAGACTAAATGAGGAGATAAGTGAAAAGGGGGTCAGGAGGCATGTGACCAGCACCTGACTGGCTGGGGTTGGGTAGATTTAGGTGTTATTTTATTTTTTTTTAATTTTGGGCTATAAAAGAAAATGGGCTAAGGAATTTAGGTCGGGTATAAGTCAATCTGGCCCAATCCTTCATTTTCAACATTTTTTCATCATTTTCTTGAATTTCCTAAATTATTAAATACCTACAAAATAAAAGAAAATAAAATAAAAATCTAAATATAACAATTATTTCGAGCATAAATTAGGTATAAAGATATCGTAAAAATAGCATATTTTTAGCATGAATAAAAAGGAACCTTAGATGTGGCACGGATTATAAAGATTTGAAGTTGATCATTTAAGAGCACAATAACACTAAAGATATAAGTTAAGGTCTTTGTGTGTTGCATACTTTGTATCTTTAGCAAGGCCTCTATATATATAGTAAATGAGAATGAGACTGTTAAAGGATGTTAAAGATGTAGAAGTTAGATGATTTAGAATATTTCGTTGGTTGGATAATGGCTGCCAACTGGTTTAAGAGCCTAGACATTCATTTATTTTTCGGCATTTGCTCAGTTAGTTGTTGGCATTTTATGTCTTGGAGAGGTGGTTCGTCAACCTCCATTTAATATCTTAGTTATTGGATTCATCATTAGCTAAGGTAGAAATCGCTTTCAAGCTTTGATGTTGACATTCTCCTATTCTAGTATGAGTGACCAAGTTGTCCCTTCTATGAAAAGTGCATTTGGTCTTTGCTTGATATGCAATTTGTTTGAATCCACTTTCCAAGCATCTCAAATATTACTATTAGTTAAATAATCGAAAACCACAAAATTGATCTTGCCTCTTAAAGATTGTGCAATGGAATAATTAGCAACACAATGTGATGGATTAAATTATAATTGATTTAATTAATTCATATTAGGGTAATGTGCTAAGACATAACCTCTTAAAGGACAAAATAATTACCAAATTTCAAGCATATGATGAACACATGCTATACCATACTTTGTGCTATGTTCCTTTATCAAAGGATTGTATATTTATGTATGGCTTATATTTTATTGATCAAATAGACAATTTCTAGACATAGAAAATTAATCAGAGTGTCATAAAATTCATTTTAAATTTAATTCCAGTTGCATAAATTTTATGGCTTCAAGAAGGGTCTATTTCTCACAAGCCAGTCAATATCCTTGACAATAAGAGTTCAAGGTAATTGAACTCTAGCCTTAAAGCTCTACATTGTCAATCACATAATGATCTTATTGAGCATGCTACTTGCAAGCAACTAAGAACACAGATCAAATTCAAGAATGTATGCAAACAAGACCTAATAACCTTTAAATTTATATAGTAAATGTGCCATGAGATGAAAACATATAGCACGCAACATATCACATTGAGATGATTCTTTAATCACCCCATTTTTTAATGGAAGGTAGCAATTGTCAAATAGGTAACAAAGCGGATGAAAAAATGTAATTCAAGAAATTACACCCTTTCTATCTTTAGCATTTAAGCTTGATGTAACAATTTATAGTTATATATGATAGAGGTCAAGCCACTTGTTGGCAAGCTCAATCAATCAACCCAGCTCAGAATGTTTAAGCACTAGTCCAGGAGGTCATTAGTTAAGGATCCAATTCCATTGATCATGCATTCATGTCAATAAAGCCTCTACTCTGTCACTTGATCTACTGGACACTTGAGATATTTTAGGCAGTAACTTAGTTTATTTGCTGGTTCACATCTTAGCTAACAAAAGCTGACAACTGATATAAGTTTCCCCACATTTTGGTGACAATCCACTAACGCAATCTTAGCTATGCCAGCACACTGCCCAGTTCTAGCATAACCTAGCAGTATTTTGGAGAGTCAACATTCACTCTACTTTGTAGTAAGCTTTTGACACATTTAGGGGTATGGAAGGTGCCCAAAATATTATTGTAAAAGGCCCTAAGGTTACAGCACTAGCCCAGCCGACATCAACTTTTATCCAGCTTAAAATCAAAAGAAATTCCCTTTGATCCACAGGTTGCTTTGCTGCTATCCTTGCTTACTGCCCGGGGAGCTCTTAAGGTTGGAGGCTACAACGTACAGCCAAATGTTCATCATTAGGAGGGTTAAGATGCTGTATTATTTTGACACCTCATTAATGGAGATTAGTAAGTGAAATAGGTGTTAAAGGTGAAGCTAACCCTTCTATTTAGGGGTTGTTTTGTTTAAGATTATGCCACTGTTTTTAGCAACTCTTGTACTTTGTTTAGCCGTTATAAGAGGGATTGATGCTTTGTTTAAAAGCCCAATTCTGATGATGGATTAGGCAGTTAACATTGAATGAAAGTTGAGCAAAGCTCCTCCTCTCTTAAAATCCTCTGTAGATTATCGTAAAACCTGGCTATTGTAGGTGGTGATTCAGTGAGCCTTAGTTTGTAAATTGATGGTGTATCTTATCCAATTTGTAGCCAAGGGCCCTGATTCAAGCTTGGTGGCATGACTTATCCAAGTGTGGGTCAGTTTATGTTATTTTCGTAGCATTCCAACCCCTCATTTCAGTTCTATTTAATAGGGTGTGTTTGAAGAGCTTCTTAAGTCTTTAATTTTTATCTGTTCTTGCCTGATTCTCCATCATATTTGATATCAGAGCTTAGGCTACTCTCCTAGGCTTAAACCTTAGCCACAAATACAATCTTTGACCAAACATACAACCCACAAAGAATCAGTTACTATCCAGGCAAGATGAGAAGCAACATGACTCTAGAAGAAAAGTTTAAGACCTTAATGAAGAATTATAAGCACCTAGAGAGGCAGAATAAATATCTTAGGAAGTAGCTTGGAGAATCCCTCAAGAACAAAAGAAGAGTGTTGCAGTGTAATGCAGTTAGCTCTTCATGTCATTCCCATGGAGAATCTAAAAGCCAAGAGAATCCTTTTGGTGCCTCCAGTGAAGATGATTTTGAACTAAGAAATAGAAGAAACAGAAGGCACCATCACCACCAGCCCAGCTTTGACATCAAAATTGAGATTCTAGAGTTTGAAGGAAGACTTGATCCTGATGAATTTCTCGATTGATTTTATACAATTAAGAGAGTCTATGATTAGAAAGACATCTCAGAAGGCAAGAAGGTCAAGTTGGCAGCTTTGAGGCTGAGGAAGTATGCATCTCTTTGGTGGATTAATCTTTGTGCCAAGAGAGCCAAGAAAATAAAGAGCAAGATCAAAGCTTGGATTAAGATGAAATCTAAGGTCAAGGAACTATGCTTGTTGAGGAGTACACTTGAGAGTTTAAAAAACTCTTAATAAAATGTGATTTACAAGAACCTGAGGACTAAACAATAATGAGATACCTAAGTGGATTTGATCATAGGGATTCTCATATTGTTGAGCTGCAATAGTATATCATTGATGGATCCATGTATGACCTCGGCTGACACTCAAACGAATGCAAAGATTAGCTAAGAACTAATAGATCTCTGCTTGGGTTAAGGTAACTTCGAAAGCAATGTAAGCGGATGGATTGAATCTAAACTTGTATCTTTGATACAGAAACACCACCAAGAGCAAGATTAGGGCCCTTAACGTTAATTAGGATATAGAAATATCAATTAATCTGGAGTTAAGACTCACTTGATCACCACCTAGCTCAATCTAAGCTAGGATAAGCAAGTTAAGGATTTGGTCTCGGTTTAAGGAGCAAAGCTCAACTTCTCATTCAATGTTCAACGTTCTAATTACAAAATGAGCTACTTGCTTCCCTTATTAGCATCCCCCTTGCTACCTAGGAATGGTTTAGAGGTTTCTTCATGCTTAGGAAACCTCTAATGAAGCTTTAAACTAGCTTACATGTAGCTTAAGGACAAAGCATGTTTAACTAAGCTAATTACAATTGATGAATCTAGCTAAGCAAAATGTTAAAGACTAAACTCATCCCTAAGCATCTCAATTAGCTTAAGATAGTTGCTTACACATGGAGGAGTGAGACAAAGGCTAGCGAAGTTGTTCACTTTACGGCAAGCCAACCGGAGCTATCTTACCTTTCTTTTCTTGCGTTTCATTAGTCATAAACTTTAGTAGGCCCAAAAGCGCTCATGAGTATTTTTACAACAACTTTAAACTACCAATGATGTAGCAAAACATGATTGGAAGGCCGAAAAGTAGGAGTAACCAACTAGACAGCCAGTATGGCGCAAGAGCTAGATTTCATCGATTTTTGTGCAGCTTCTTTCCTTTGGTTCAAACTGATTTAGAGATGAACCTGGCAATGAACTAAACTCACACTCAAGTAGAAATGCAAGCTAAGCTAGAACAAATTGAATTCTAGGCTTAAATTCAGTGAAATTTGAAAAGAAAGTGTGGGAAAGATAGAAACTAATCTTGAATCTTGGACACAGAAACACCACTAAGATCGAGGTTAAGGCCCTTAAACTTGATTAAGGTACAGAAACACCACTTAAACATGCTGAAGACTTCACTTGAACGCCACTTTACTAGGTCTAAGTAAGGATAAGCAAGCTAAGTATTTCGGTTTGATCGAAAGGAGCAAAGCTCTTTCTTACTCAAGGTAAAAGCATTTTAGTTATAAAAGTGGCTCCCTAAGCTCTTATACACATGTACATAAGCTAGTCTGGCAAAGGGAAGGAGGCTTCTTCAAGATTAGGAAACCTCCTAATCTAGGTTAAACCCGGCTTGGCTTAATCCTACCAATCAGCAAAGTACATACTTACTTTAATTACACTAATTACATCCTTTAAGTCTCGTTAAGGTTTAAGTTTAGGCCTAAAATCAATACTAAACAAGTAATTAAGAAAGAAAGGAGTTGGTTGTGTGCGTGAGAAAAGGAGAAAAGCTGTTGGTTCCTTTATGCTTTACAGCTAGCTAATGCGAGTGCTCTTACCTTTTCCTCTCTATTCTTCATTGGTTCTTCATCTGACTAGTGGCTGAATGGCTTATGATTGTGTCCCAACTTCCTTTAACTACCCAATGATGCTGGTTGGACTTGATTGGAAGGCAAATAGAGCGGCAACCGCCAAATGCACTAATCAGATAGAACAGGGTAGTTTTCAGGCTATTTTTGGGCGCTACATATCTCATTCAAAAAGTGAGCATGATTTGGATTTCCATCCATGGAGGAAACCTCAGGATGTCTTATAGCTCTTTCAAGTGGAAAATCAGGTTTATCACCTCATTTACTAGCCTAAAGCCTTAGCTAAACCAGACCGAGCAGAACTACGCTCCAGCCAACACAGCTTGCAAAATGGACCAGGTTCTTCAATCTACACTTAACTTAATTTTCTTTATTGGACCAGGTAGCTAACATCTTGGGGAACCAAGATATGCAAAAATTAAGGACTTAAACCTCAAAGAGGCCTAAGTAATCTTGAACACAACACTGGGCTTAAAATCGACCTTGAACTTGGATGTGGCTGTTTGATCTCCTTGCAAAATGTGTGTGATCCTTTGGACTTTGGATGTTGGATTGAGACTTTCTAGACTTGTTTGCACATCCTCATTGGACTAGCCAGGTAGGACTCCATCATCCTTCCCTTAGTGTGAAGATTTGATCCTCAAATCTACTAGGTAGTCATTCGGGAGATAAGGGCTCAAAACTACCACATTGAATGTGGCTGAAACTGTAAAGTCACTTAGTGAATCAACCTTATAAGCATTGTCATTTACCTTGTCCAAAACCTCAAATGGACCTTCAGCTATTGGCATTAGCTTATTCTTAAGCTTTGAAGGAAAACGTTCCTTCCTTGAGTGAATCTAAACGAGGTCTCCTGGTTAATGTTTGTTAGCTTGGGCTTGATATTATGCATTAGTCTTCTCTATTCTACCGTTAACTAACTCATGGATCTTCTGGATTTCTTCTATTCTTGCTGCCTCATTCGCGCTTGGCTTTTGATCTAATGGCCATGAAATAAGATCAAGGGGGCTAAGGGGATCAATCCTATGAACCACTTTAAAGTAGCCTTACTAGGGCCCTTGTTGTAAGCAAACTCAGCATGTGGTAAAAGCAAATCCCAAGCGTTGGTATGAGGCTTAATCAAAGCTCTTAGGAGAGTTCCTAAGGTTTAATTTATAGCCTCAATTTGCCCAGCAGTTTGTGGATGAAAGTAGTATTATACCTAAGTTTCGTACCCAATTTCTTCCATAAGGAAATCCAAAAGTGACTAAGAAACTTAGTATCCTTACCAGAAGTAATAGATTTAGGAATACCATGTAATCTTGCTACTTTCTTAAAATACAGCTTCGCGATATGTGGAGCATCATTGGTCTTGTTACATGGAGTGAAATGTGCTATTTTGGAAAACCTATCCACCACAACAAAGATTGAATCTTTGTTCCCTTAGGTTTTAGATAAGCCTATAATGAAATCCATGTTTACATCCACCCAAGGAAGTGTAGGGACTAGTAGAGGTGTGTAAAGGCCATGGGGAAGAGAATAGGTGTTAGGCACTTGGCATGTACTACACCTTCTCCA
Organism: Stenocereus thurberi; assembly: GCA_002740465.1. NCBI lineage: Eukaryota > Viridiplantae > Streptophyta > Magnoliopsida > Caryophyllales > Cactaceae > Stenocereus > Stenocereus thurberi. Next base: position 19,255 of record NCQT01104437.1, read on the forward strand.
GATGTCTTAAACGTCCTTCTCCATTCCTGGCTAGTAATAATGTTCCCTTAACATGATCAAAGTCTTGGACTCTCCATAATGGCTAGCCAAAGATCCTCCATGAACCTTTCTAATTAGAAGCTCATAGGTGCTGCACTTAGGAATACATAATTGTGTACCTTTAAATAGAAATCCCTCTTGAACCAAGAAATCACATTTGGGGTGCTTTTGACACATAGACAATAACTTCTTAAATTCGTCATCATCAGCATACAAGCACTTTAGATGCTCAAAACCAAGTATGCAAGCATCTAACTGGAATAGGAGCAACTACCTTCAAGATAATGCATCGATTCCTTGATTGAGTTTCCTGGACTTGTGCTTGATTATAACATGAAAAAATTGGAGATACCCAACCCTTTGGCATGGCATCAGTTCAACTTGTGCTGGCTATGAATGTACTTCAAAGTCTCATGATCAGAATGCAAAATAGACTCACTAGCCATGAGATAATGACTCCAGTGCTCAAGACAATGCACAATCGCTTAAAACTCCTTATCATAGGTGGAATACTTTCGGATTGAATCACACAATTTCTCACTAAAGAAGGCTAATGTTTACCTTCCTAAGTAAGGCCATCACCTATACCAACTCCAGATGCATCCTATTCAATCTTAAAGAATTTCTCAAAATACGACAAAGCAAGTATGAGTGCTTGACTTAGTCTCCTTTTCACTTCTTCAAAGGCAGATTGGGCTTTATAGGTCAATTTGAAGGATATACCTTAATCACTTCTATTATGGGAGCCATAATGGTACTGGAGTTTCTTATAAACCTTCTATAAAAAGATACAAAGGCATGGAGACTTTGTACATCATGTATGCTTTATGGAATAGGCCATGTCCGAATGACCTCTAGCTTGCTCTCGTTTACCTTACTGCCTTGACCAGTAACAATATAACCCAAGAAAGTCACCTCATGAGTGAAAAAGGTGTAATTCTTGAGGTTACCAAACAACTTTCACGTTCAAGAAATAACATAATCTTAATAAGAGGATCTTGGTGCTCTTGCTGGTTCTTAGAGTAAATTAAAATGTCATCGAAGTATACAACCACAAACTTCCCAAAGTAAGGTCTGAATACTTGGTTCATTAACCTCATAAATGTACTAGGAGCATTGGAAAGACCAAATGGCATAGCTAGCCATGCATACAAACCTTATTTATTCTTGAATGCCGTCTTCCATTCATCTCCCTCTCGGATTTTGATTTGGTAGTATCCACTTCGAAGATCATCTTTGAAAACACCTGTAAGCTATGTAACTCATCCAGTATGTCCTTAAGTCTGGGTATAGGATATATACACTTGATAGTAATCTTGTTTATAGCTCTGCTGTCCACACACATACACATGCTACCAACCTTCTTAGGAGCTAGTCAAGCGGGTACGACACAAGGGCTTCAATACTTACGTACTAGCTCTTTGGACATTAGTTCCTCAAGTTGCCTTTGAATCTCCATGGTTTCCTTAGGATTCATCCTATAAGCTGGCTTGTTGGGAAGAATAGAACCTGGAATGAGATCAATGTGGTGCTGGATATCTCTTTTAGGAGATAAACTCGTGGGAAATCTCCTCTAGAAATAAGTGGCTAAAATAGGTTGTTGCGTTATTATGTTTAGTTTTGATGATAACAAATCCAAGTGTAAAAATT
>NCQT01104478.1:2603-19888 GCA_002740465.1 Stenocereus thurberi
TGTCGCTCGCCTTCACATCTTACTGAATTGTGATGATGTGCAACCATAATTGGAGTAAGTTCATCAGTTACTGAAAGTTTCATTTGAATATTTAATAATTGTTGAGTAATTAAATAATTTCAATCGTGAAACACAGTTGGTTCAGACATCAATTTCGCGGTCATAATCCAAATGCGAGTGATGTGGAAGTTGACTTGTTTATCGAGGCAAATTTTGCATAGTGATTTGAGTATAATGTAAGTAATTTTTCATAACTAATCTTCAACTCCTACAAAATATTTTGTAACTCTAAAGAGAATTATCTTCTTTTTTCTTCATAGGTCAATTCTTATCATGTTTGATGATGAGAGGCAAATTTTTTTGGTGAACTTATCTCATAGACTGATTGTGGTAGTCGAATATTTTTTTGGGTATAAAGTTAATGGTTATCGATTTCATACTAAGGTTAGGAATGAAGGTAAAGCCACATATAATTGTGGCGTGTGTGTCAAAGGAGTTGGCGAAGGTGATGAAGTATCAGGGGATTATTATGGCATACTTCATGAGATTATTCGTGTTGAATTTATGGGTGAACCAATTAAAAAATATGTACTTTTTAATTGTGAGTGGTTTGACCCGGATGTTCCTCGGGGCTATATTATCCTAAATTTACTCCATATCCCGAGGTTAATCATACCATACGCTACAGAAAGTTTGACCAATTCATATTTGTTGATACTGCAACCCAAGTAGTATACCTTAAGTACCCTGAGGGGATACCAGGAAAAGCGAATTGATGGGTAGCTATACCGAACAAACCTCGCGGTGCCCCTAAAGATAAGGATAATCTAGAACTTGCCTATCAATAGTTAGGAATGACAACCATGAATGTGGATAACGTAATAGCCACAACATTAATCGACAAAACTACACAAACTGATGACGTTGATGGACATAATTGGGGTGATGATCATGATAGGAATGGTGAACATGAAGATGATTATGAAGAGGACGAAGAAGGTGAATGGGAGGATGAAGCTGAAGACACTGATGATGATGATGATGAAGGAGATATAACATTGCAAAGTGATAATGATGACGATAACGATGTGTCCCACAATGGTTGATTTAATCTTTTAGTTATATGGATATTTATACATGTGTACTTTTTAATAATTGTATATATGTACCGTAGTTTTTTCACTGACAATACTATGAATATTTGCGCTGTTGTATTTTGTTTCTATTTTGTTCTTATTTATTAGATGTTTGGAGTAAATGGTGAACGTGGTCAAGGTCGAACGGTTAGGAATGGTGCGGGTAGAGGAGCACCACAACTAACCTCACAGCATGATCCTGCTGATCAAAACTATGAAACAAACACCTTCAGTGGAATGTTTGGAGGTTTTCTTGATCCAACGCAGCCATTCGAAAATTATTTTGGTAGTACGAATGAGCAACCATATATGCTTGGTGTCGGTATGCAGTCACCTATCCAACCCAATGTTCCTTACATTGGCGGTACTTCAACTGCCCCATCAGTTTATCAACAGTTTGGCACTGTTAGCCCACATTACAACAGTAATAACATTGTTGGTCAGCCTAGAATGCCAAGCCACTCAATCCACAACGAAAGAGTCCAAAATGAGGGGAGAAAGAGATAGCCAAAATCCTGCACCTGATAGTGAAACTGCAAGCACAAATAATAAGATATATTTATATCCGGATGGTGATACGTAAGTTTATTATAAATTTTCTAACTTCTTCAGTAATCATATTCTTTTAATGACTACGATAATTAATTTTGACAATTTTTTTTTTGGTTCTTAGTTTTGCTCCATATCAGGGCGTAGTTCAAAAATTGTTGAAAGCTTACAGGTAAGTACCTACGTCCTTGGACCATGTGGGGGGAAGTTCCATAATCTCAGCGAGATATATGATTTGATGAGTTCAAGGTTAATTTTCTGTACAATGAATTTGAATGTCGTCATTAGATTGTTTGAGATGTTTAATAATATACTTCAACTTTGTTATAGAAACACTACTATTGGCATCCAGACAATGAAATCCAGATACGGCGTAACTTTGAGTACAGAGGTACAACTCAACTTAAGAAATTCTTGGATATGCCAGGAAGTATAACAAAACGTTGAAGTGGTTACCACCTAGCATTTGAAATGAGATGCTCAAATATTGGAGTGAGGATGACAAGTTTAAGAAATTGAATCAACAAAATAAAAAGAATAGATTGAGTGATGCAGAAGGTTTTGGTCATTCTTACACACATGTGGCTCAATTCCGATTAGTGAAAGGAAAAGGCTCCTGGTAAGTAATGTGCTTATTAATAAGTGTATTTTCTATATACAATGTATGGTAAGGATTGAGGCTTTGGTCCTTCTTTACATTTGATCACTCGTTACATTTTATTTTTTGTAGGCCAAAGCACTAGGTAAGGAACCACATGTGAGGAACTGTTTAAGGACACTTACTGCAAGGTTAAAGACAAAGTTTTCGTTGATAAAAAATCTGTAAAAAAATATGTAAATTTGTCACATTTTATTCAGACATTATTTATATATTATAATTGTCGGTTTAGTATGTAATGTTTTTATTTTTGACAACTTTCAGGAGGATCATCACAACAAATGGGAGGAGTACACTCAAGCTGCAACTCAAGGGGGTCCCAACTGCCCCCTATGACCCCAGAAGAGTTTTGGATTAAAGAAAATCTAGGCAAAAAAGATCGTGTGTACGGTTTTGGCACAGAGGGGGTCAAATTGAAGAAATCAGCTATAATTGCAGCTACACGCCACTTATCAGCTGAGTATTTTGATCCAAGAGAGCAAGCACAACTCCTCAATCAGAACATTACCAAACAAGCAGAGGTTATAAGTCAAATTGCCAAGAAAAAGAGGAAGACAGAGCACATTATAAAAAAGATTTTTAGATTTCTTAAAGGACAAAGTGCAAAATTTTCCAGCAAAATCAACTTGAACACTGATGATGAGCAGGACTCCTAAAATGACAACGATAATCTCATAAATTCATTTGAATCTGATTAATTTACATGATCTGCGTATAGATCCAAAACAATTGTGGATGCCATGATTAATTTTTAATTTAGTGCATTTCATTTTCAGATATAAAAATTTATATTTAGTAATTATTACATATGTTGTACATGATGATCGTGTCGTGATATATTCAAGCTTTTTATTTATTTTTGAGGAGCAAAAATTTTTTAAAATCGACTTTTTTTTTCGGAGGGGAGAGATTTCCGCCGGAACCTCTTCCCCTCTGAAAATTGCCTGCACCTTAAACCCTGTCCGACGGATTTCTCGACAGGGTAATTCCGTCGGAAATCCCGTCGGACTCCGTCGGACACTGTAGGATAATTTTCTGCGATGACCTAATTCTCGACGAGGCATTTGGCATCGTATTTTCCGCCGGAAACGTAATTTTCCGTCGGAAAAATTCACTTTTTTCGTCGGTAATTCCCTCGCAGATCAGAGGTCTTTTTGTAGTGGACTTAGAGCAGATCTTAGACTAGTCTGATGAGAGAAGATCATGTGATGCATTAAGAACATCAGATTAGGACATTTTGATGAGGGTATAATCTCAAATAATGTCTAGCGGTATTAGAGTAAGCTAGAGGAAGTATCTAGAATAATAAGACAGTTCAAGTACATGCTAAGGTGACACAGGGACTACACAAGAGTCATATGATCATTTTGACTAAAAAAGTCATTTTGACTAAAAAAGGAGACAATCAAAGTTCAGATGAGATATAAAATATTCCAAAGGATTTCTCTAGTTAAGGGTGTCAAGAGACTGGATATCACAGATACTTGAGTCCTCGTTATATTGGGCTTTATGAGTCAGTATCAGAATACTTATTAGGAAATGCAATGGTTTTCATACTTATCAGTGGTCAAGACAGAGAATCAGTAGAGTAGAGTACCTTTTTTGCAGTAACAAGTTTTTCTTTTGAAGAGAATATCAATTTTGAGCCAAAATAACCGAGCCAGTGAAGTCACTGAGGATCTAGATATTCGACTGCAGGATTAAGTAGCTATGCACTTTGGGCTAATCATACTTTTTGGGAGGGAAGCAGTGAAAACCGACTATCCCTGCTTGAGGTGGCATTGCATCCATGAACAAAATCATAAGTTTCGAGGACGAAACTCTTTAAGGGGGAAGACTGTAATAACCCAACCCTAATTCATATTTATTTATTTAAATTATATTTATTTATTTAATTAATTATGTTTTATTTATTTACTTAATCATGTTTATTGATTTAATTACTCATGGTTTGTTTATTAATTTAATCACTCATGGTTATTTGTTTAACTAAATTATGTTTACTAATTCAATTACACTCAATTTATATATTTACCGAATTACCTTATGTCATTTAAATTTTTCGCTTTCATTTATCGTATTTAATCATCCCGGTTGGGGGATATTTCATTTGGGTCCCATTTTACAATTCAAGTTTCATTGATCTTTAATTCAAATTTCGTTGATTGATTAAATATCATGTGAATCGATAGTAGGCCTCGATAATTATGGTTTAAGAAAAAATAATAATAATAATAATAATAATAATAATAATAATAATAATAATAATAATAATAATTATTATTATTATTATTATTATTATTATTATTATTATTATTATTATAACCTTGCAAAAATTTAATTTCAAGCTACGAAAATTCAATCGCATACGGTTTACTTCCCTTCCCGGGCCCAAAACGTATAAACCAATTATAGCCCAACGAGCTTGCCTTGTTAACCATAATTTAAATTTAACCTTAAACTTAACCATGGTTTGCCAAAAAGCTACTTTATGGAAGGTTAAATACTACTCAAGTATGTTGATTCATTTCTAACCAAGTAAGACAATACACACATATCTCTCCCCTTTCTTTCTCCTACCTTATGGCCAACTGCAGCGGCCACCTTCCACCCACCTTCCAACCACCAGTCAGCCACTCTCTGGCCACAACGACATCCATCTGCCATCCCCATACCCCCTCAAGCATCAAAAATCACTTTCACCTATTTTTCATCAAGTAAAATGAGTAAACCCTAACTTGATCTTGATGAGTTTTTAGTTTTTATGATTGTTTTATTTATGTTTTATGTTCTTGAGATCAAAGTAGATATTATCATGTAAATATTATTGTTTTTGGGGATATTGATCATGGTGGGGTTGAGCTTGAAGCATGTTAATGTTAGGGTTTTGTCATTATCAAATTAGCTTAAGTCAAGTGATGGAATTGTATTGTTTTAAATATGCTTTTATAATCCTTAGTCCTATTGATGATTGTGATGATGTTTTTGGTGATTTGGAATGATTTCAAGTGAGGATTTATGTGAAAAAAAAGAGAAGAAAGCAAAAACAGTGAGGGCTAGAAATAGCAGAAAATAGGGATGACTTTGAAATTAAACTGGTAATGATCGTCCCACTTAATAATAATGATTTTTGGGGGGTGGATAGGCCAGTGTGATAGATTTCAAATTTCTTTTGAATTGCCTTAGTTCGAGTAATGTGGAAAAAGTTACGGCTGTTTTTCTAGAACTGCGCAAGTTCAACCAAACCTATCACACTTGTGTTATAACCCCATTTTGAGAATCCTATTGCGGGAATCATATTTTGTGTTGCAAATGAAAGTTTTTTAGGATTTCTTAATCTTCCCATATTGGGATTTGAGGTCTCCATGTAAGGTCAAGGGTAAAAGTTATGAATTTTGAAGTGAACTGACCTGCTTTAGTACAAATTGGACTGTTATTACAATTTCTGTACAGCGTGTATTTGGAGAAAAATCATAAAAAATTTATTGTAGATTGTCCATATCATTTTTTTGAGTTTGGTGATTTCTGAAAGCATTTTGAGTAATTTTGTAAAGAGCAACAATAAAGATTGAGTTAGATTGATCATATACTCATTTTGTGCATTTTGGGCCAAGTAAAGTCATTTAAGGGGGAAATGAATATTCATGAACTTTCATAGAGCTTTTAGCTTGATTAATGAGAAAGAAGAAGAAAAGTATATAATTTGAGAGCTTGTTTATGAGTTTTAAATCAATTATGGATTTTACAAAGAAAATACTAAGTTTAGTGAGCTTAATAGTTGAGTTCAATGACTCATTCGGGTGGAATTCTATATTTAATGAACTTGTGAATGAAATATGGGAAGTGGGGAGAATTTTTGACTGAGAAATCATATTTATCAAACCAAGTTATTGCAATTTATGCTATTTTAAACTCAGATATATCTTTTTTGGCCTCAAACCTCTATTACTTACTCAATTCAGAATATATCAAATGTATTTATCAAACCAATCTAGTATATTCGTTGTTATCTTGAATCAAGCTATGCATCAGTGAGTCTTAAACCCCTATTAGTAACCTATCTCAGAAAGACCAAAACCACTCTCCCATTTGTCAATGCCTTTTCCTTTGTAATCTCATTTATCTCATTGTGGTCAATTTTACTTTTATTTACTTTATATCGGATTTAATTACTTTCATTAATTCAGTTTTGAAGTTATATTGAAATACCCAAATTACATATACCATTTAATTTTCCAATTTCTATTACACATACTTTTACTTACTCAATTATATGAATAAGGATCATTTACTTATTACACATACCTGCAATGACATTTATGAAACAGAGTCAATGCCTAGTTCTCGCTCCCTGTTATGCATAAGTGTTATCAAGTCAGAACATATTTATCAAGTAAGATGATATTTATAAAATAGATGACATTTATATGAGTCAGATGATATTTTTAAAGACTCATGGTACGTCCATTGGCTATATCTTCAGAAAGTAGAACATGTTTATCAAGTTACAACTCTTAATGAGTTTATCAATGAATCAGTTCATACAACGATTTTCCATTTAATTTGTGACCCTGTCAATTATCATTTATAAGGCGTCAACCCATCATTTACCTGCGTGGCTTTAGGCCAACTCTTGATCGGATTGGTAGGTGTACACCTATGTATAGGTCATATCATTACAAGGGGTTCGCATGCAGATGATAATGAGTAATTCAATTTCATCTTACTTTCATTTTCATTATTATTGTGAGCTAAATAAATTGCAAAAGCGGGTACCCATTAACAGTGTTTCTACACTTATTTTACAATACAGGAATGCATGTACTGAGTTTTTGCTCACATTTTCGAATTGTTTTCATGTTTTCCATTTGAGGTGATGAAGAATCATATGTTTTTTCATTTAGTAACCCCTTTTGGAAGTCATCAGATGCTCAGAGTGGATTCAGCATAGTATGAACATTGGGATCGACCTCAGGGTCAAGTTAAGTCTATATTCAATATACTTGTGTAGTGTGGAGTGCGATTTAGTATATATTGAAGTTGAACTATTATGGACTTTGATCTTGGAGTGTTTCAATTTAATAAATATTGTGATTGTTTGCATGAGTTGCAAAATTAAATGGTTTCAATGAGCCTTATCCTTGTCAGGACGGTCTTAATGCCTTCTATCATTAAGTCTTTCGTTGTAGTTTTTCTTAAATCATGTCATTAGCATTTTGGGGACGTTACACGATTTATGACTGTGTTTGCGATCGAATTGTTGTTGTGACCAAAGTGAATCATGAAATTTGTGACAGTTGTTATTTGTGACCGTCTTTGTGACCGATTTGTTGAAAATTTTGCTACTTTTGTGACCGTATTTGTGATCAATTGTGGTTGGATGAAAAATTAGTTTGTAATTATTTTTGTGTCCGATTTTTCTATAAAAATTAAAGTCCTGTATTTATATAGTGATCATNNNCCCGCATTTGCAAAATTATAGTACATATTTGCATATACAGGACAACCAAACTTTATGGTTTCATAACCAAATAAGACCCCAACATAGGTAACTTAGTACCAAACTTCTTAGTTTCATAACCAAATAAGGTTCCAACATAGGTAGCTTAGTACCAAACTTCATTCATAACAACCAAATAAGATTCCCACACAAGTAGTTCAGTATTAAACATTCAAACTTAAATTTCAACAGTTCAACATTATTCAAGGTAATCTAAAACACAAAGAAAAACATATGACACCATCAAATATTGTTTGCATAACAGCCATATATCATCGTCATCGTCATCCTCATCTTCATTCTCTTATTGATCACCGTCATCATTGTCATCATTATCATCTTCATCACCATCTTCACCACCACGACTATAAATAAAAAAGGGGAAAATGATGAGAGTCTGCATCAGATTTCATTGACTTTCAAATCCCAAAGTCAAATCTAGATTGCGTACATCCGTGTGAACTCATAAACATAGGGAATATAGAAGTAGAGTATAAGCAATTGCAACTGCTTAGGGGAAGAATAATGTTACCGACGATACATATGATGGCAGGGTGGAGTCATGAACTATCTTTTGCTTCAGAGTTTCCATGATCTTCTCGACGTTCAGTTTTTCTGATTCCGGAGCTTCCACAGTAAGAGTTTTCAGCAAAGAAAGACGGTGAAACAATTGGTAAAGAGACAGTCAAGCTGCAGAATCCTATCTGCGAATATATGTGAAGCACAGTCAAGATAGAGGACTGACTGCTCATACTTCTTTCAAGCATGATGCATCCATTTTCACCGAGTGTTACAATCACAAATTTAACATTTGGTAATCTCAACAGCATGGATAAAAGGGACTTTGGTAACAATGATGCTTCTGTCCATACCTATGAAATTGGATACGGGAATTTTCTAGATAAATCAACGAATATACTCAAAGCACCATCAAAACCAGAAGCCAAAGGCAAGTAGAAGACAATATAGAAAAATCTTATCTCATAGCATCATATGACAGAGCCATACCTGTGGAAAATTGGCTGAACATATGACATAAGTGGAAATACCTAGAAGTTCATCCAGTCCTTCCTGCTTTTTTTCCACATCTATTACAATAGGAATGCTTCCACACGTTGCCAGCACTGGAAGAATGCATTTGATAATATGACATGCTGGTTTCATCCATCCGATGCTAATCGAGGAACATGCAGTTTGTGTCAACTGAACCCATGAGAAGAAACATACGGTTCCCTCTCCCCCAAGGGCACTTGAGAAGAACATTCTCTACATCACTGTTTACATTCAGATAAATATGACATGTAAACAAACTGCTCGGTAAAGTGACAATTTACCAATCATTAGCAATGGTACCAATACCATACCATCTGATAAAGACCAAGGCCCAGTGTATAAACATCATTCTACCAAAAAGGAAAAAGTGGAGAGACCATATATAGGTTTAGGATATATACACAACCTTTGTCACAAGATAAATGTTTCAATATCTTGGCATGTGCCAAAATGATTGTGTTCTCTCCTTTTAAGAAAATGTAGTACACTTGTTAATTGTATGGAGGTGACAATTCTCATATTAAGCAGCTCTCACTTACCCCCCTTCCCAGCGTGCTATAGCCTTTTGAATCCAGGGAAATATACGATAGTTAAATTTAGGACAAGCTGGTGCCTGAGCTGCACTTTTTTTTGGGAATAATATGTTGATTACCAACACAGAAGTAGGTTTTAGAAACTGTATTGTTCATCAATCAAATATTTAATGTGCCATCTGCAAACACATTACGGTGATTGACCAACTTGAAGCTTGGCAATCCACAACTCTAACCTTTTACTAGGTGAACATAAATAAGAAGAAATAAAAATATCAATATTACCTCTTTCGTGATATTACCTTCTGGGGAGAGCTGCAGAAAAGGGGGTACCGCTTATAGAGCAAATCAAAAGGAAATGGTAAATGTAACTAATACAGGTACTGCTAATAAGAAATTTAAATAATTTGTGCTATATGTTTCCTGATTTACTTACACCACTACATTAGCCCTTTAGTTCTCTACTTTACAGTCTAGTTACTTCGTTGGTAGAATATATCCCCAAAATGCATGGATGAGGATTAGGAGACATTCAATGTTGGAAGGACAAAGTAGGCTTACAATTAAAAATGAAGTTTCAACACCGTCAGCTTCAAGCTCCTTCAGCATTCCCTTACCATGAAGAACATCAGCTATCTTGGAGATAAGCCTGGGATTTAAGCCAAGATAAGCAGCACATGTTAACGCATTTCCAGCATTGCCACCTCCTTGTACCTGAAACCAACCAATAAGAAGTGACTATTGCATCATAGGAGGGAAAATCATCTAGCAAATATTTTGTCCCATATATGCCCATATAGTACAACTCTAAATACTTCCAACTTCAATTTTGGCATCNNACCCTACCTACAGAATAGGGACCTCCATTATTATTAATTTCTTTTAATTCATATTTTAGATTTGGAGTTTCTCCGCTACACTGTCCTTGCGTACCATATTAGCATTTTACTCAAACTATATGGTTGCTATTGTCGTACTCATCTTTGAAGCAGGGAATTCCCTCATCTCCAAAACAAAACTGTAGCTCTAGTTTTTGGATGAAGCTCAAGGAATTACTATCCATAAAAAAAAGAAAGAAAGACTTGGTTTGTGGTTGGACGCTTGGGTAACCAGGAATAAAGAGATTAATTGGAGAACACAGGAAAAGGTTAAGGTTGTAAATGGAGAAGCCACAGTGCCTTGTTCTTATTTTAGGATCGTTAACACTCTTTCAGTGACAATCTATAACTTAAGCCTAGGTTGTTCGATACAACAAATAAATTCTGGCTAGAAATGTAAACAACCCTTGGTAAGGACCTCGCCACAAGCCATGACGGGGAGAATGGACATATGCAGCCTTTCCCCTAACAATTTCCATCAAGTAATTGGCAAAAGATGATTACTCATGCTACCTTGTGAGAGATGGATAAGTATGTTTGGCTGGCGAGAACATCAATGCAACTTTCTTTAACTATCGGCGCATTTAACTACAACTTTAGAGACTACTTTCTCCACACTAACTTCATTATTCCATCTTGACCATATTCAAATTCTGACCACGCAGATGAAGACAGTTGCATATCTCTTTCCTTAAAGTTTCAGAGTGTAATATTCCCAAACAGGGAAAAACAGTGTTGTTGCAGGATACTGACCAACTATTGGCTGTGCAACTAAAACCCACCTCCTATCATTTCTTGCTTCCAAACTCTACTGCTCCCAACCAAGATGACCATAGAAATATTGGTATGGCATATATATAGGTCTTCTAGCCAAAAAGTTGGTAAAGTCTTCTGAAGTCGCTACAAAACATTTGGACCCAATCCTGCCCATGTGATATCGATCTTTGGGCTTCTTTATGCATTAAAAAGACAGCGACATTGAATACAATCCAAACTCAAAATCAACCCTGAAGGTATTCAATCTTACAATTTCAATATCAATAACATCATTCACAAGTCAACACATATCATTTGCAAGTTAATCCTTTATTACACAATGTTCAAAACCAGCCACCAATCAATAGATCATCATCATGGGTTTCAGGGCCCTCAAAAAGAAAAAAGGGTGCATTTCAGCACTACAAATTTTTCACCAAAAAAGGAAGGGGAGGGATTACCTGAAAACTGGCGCTTCGGATCTTGTCATCTGGCTTAGGAAAGCTAGCGACAACTGCTAAGTAGTCAACTGACACATCTCCACACCCTAGCTAATAACACACCCGCTTTAGATTAGGCATAAAATTACAATGAAAAGAGGAAACGGGAAGAGGGAGCAAGACAGAGAATGAAAAATCAGAGGGCAAGAAAATTTATGTCCTACATCAGATCTACAAACATGAGGCTAACAAAATTAACAATAAACAGCTAAATAACGGCTGAAGATGATTACCAGGATGAACGATCGATGGTCTGGTCATCGACAGCAGCGACGAAAGTCATCGGCGAGCGCGAGAGGGCGAGACAGAGAATCAGAGGGCAGGCGTGTAAGAGGGAGATAGAGAATCAGACGAAACTCAACGGTCTGGGCGCGGGCATTCGGTGGCCTGGTGAATGGGCTGGTCACCGGCGAGCGAAAAGTGTGGTCTGGTCGGCGGCGTGGCAGAGGGAGAGATGGAAAGGCAAGAGGGGAGAGATGGAGAGGTGAGAGGAAGAGTCTGATAACTGTGGCCTTGTTTGGTAAAGAGCTTTTTGGCCACAAAATTTTTTTTTATGGATATTAGCTGTTTAATTTGGGTTAAAAAGTTATTTTGGTTATTTGCTTAAATAATTTTTTGAATTAATTTTTTGAATTAAAAAATTAATTTTAAAAAAATTCTTTGGAAGAGCTTTTTACATTGGCTTATTACTATTTAATATTAAATTTACCATATTACCTCTTTTTTTGGCATAATTATATTTATGGTAGTTAGTACAAAAAACCTACTCTTCACTTTCAAATGGGCTAAATATAATATTGGACTTTTTGTTTTAGATTTTTTCGTTCGTTTTTTAGTCTTTTAGGACAAGAGTTGTGGAAGGTCATGGTGTTTAAATTAATAATTTTAATTTTAAAATTTTCTTCAATTTAAGAAATAATGTTGATTGATTAGTATTTTGTGTTGTAGATCTTTCTAAATGTTATTATGTTATAAATTTCAATTATTATCAAAAATAAAATTAAAGTCAATTAAACAAAAATTCTATGGTAATAAATATCAAATTTGGATGAAGGTATAATTGTAATTTTATATATTTCACCAGTCACAATTTATAATTCACAAGTCATGTTAAAAAAATGCAATAAAAATAATTATGTTATTAAAAAGTAATGAAGTTTTGTTAAGGGGCACAAGTGAAATTTTACCAAATAAACTTGATAAAAATAGCTAATTTTACCAAACACTTTTTTTATAAACAGCTAGTGTAATCAGATAAGTCAAACAGCTAATGTAGCTAACAGCTAATAGCTGATTGCCAAACAGGGCATGTGTTTGGGGAATTGATCAAAAATTGCGACCAAGTTATATAAATTTTTTCTAAAATTACTTTACTCTTTTGTGACCAAAAATTAATTTTTAAATGGTCACAGGGTTAATTATGGTTTTTTTAAAAGAAAAAATCAGACTCAGTTTTAAAAATAAAGGAGAAACTGATTTCAAGTTTTTATATTTTGAAAATTGTGATCAATTTTATGGTGGTGTGAAAATTGGTTACAGAATATGATGGGATTTCACACCGCTGTACATTTGGTCGGAAATTTCTCACTACCCTCTATCTGTTATAAAATGGGTCACAATTTATGACTACTTCTCGTAGGTCATAAAAAAAGGTCACAAATTTCAGTATTTCTTGTAGTGATATGTATCAATCACAATCAAATATCACAACATTCAAATCATAAAAACTCACACAAACAGCTGAAGTTCTCATTCACTAAATTCTTTTTCGAGTTGAACATCGCAAGAAAATTTTGTGAACACTTAAACACATATGAAAACATTCAGGGGTGTTAGGCATAGATATTACCTCGATAAGTACACGAGTCCTAGTTAGCTTGCAGTCAAATCTAAATTGATAGGCCTAAATAACAAAAGTAAAAGGTCACAACATGGATCAACCCTAGATAAAATTCACAACCCAACTGATGCAGCAATGCCTAACTCCCAAAATTTCAGTCCGAAGCCCAAAATTTATATTTATAAAGCATAAACTAATTTTGCCACTTATTTTGTAATTTGTTAACCAAAAAAATTAACCTTTTGACAAAGAATCAAATATTCAAGTTCATATCCGATTTCAGACTTCCAGAGGTTATGACTTTACCTCCCGATATTGAATTGTAACAATGAATCATTTCTAGAAAGACATAGATACCTACTAAAGTTGTTATTCTTGAACCAAAAATAGGTAACCATACTAAATACTTCAAATCTTGAGTTCCATAGCTGGTTAGAACTGAGTCAGATCTACATACTAATGGAAGAAAATCCATATCTCCCTCATTTTGAGTCCAAAATTAGTAATTCAAAATTCTTAGTACATAAGACTCGTTAGTCCAGGTCTCCTAATATTTTTGTAAGTTTTAGACAAGCCTATTTATTTTATGTGAATTTTCAAAGGGCAACTAGGGTAGGTCAATATTCTGGTCTCGCATAGAACTCACTTTTCATGCTTGTAATCATCATGACCTGTATATTCAAGTTATGAAATTACTCTTGAACTACACCTAATAATGACTACTACTCCCAACATCTAATAACATAACCAAGCCCAAGTACACACGTGAAGAAAGGAGGACTACCGGTCTTACCTTCAAAATTTTGGATAAGTAATTAAAAGAGGGTCTTCCTCCTTCTAACAGCCAACAATTTGAAAGTCTAGTCCATAAAAATGGATTAAAAAGCTAAGTGAAGATTAACAATTTGAATCAAGCCGATTTTGGAATTCTAGGTGTAGGTATTTGAGAACTCACCTTGGTGCAGAAGCTTTTACCTAGTTCTCGTTTGCTGATTGCTACCAACAAATTAGGTGGCTTTTAGAGTCACCAAGGGGTCCACACCCCAAACCCAAATCCCATGGATGGCTAGATTAGTGTGCGAAAGAGGGAAGAGAGTAGATTGGATATAGGGAATGTTTGCTTCTCAGCTGTGTGCATTCCTTGATCTAATCACCCTCTTTTATAGTAGCACAAAGTTTGTAACAGAATCATCAAATTGACTTGGCTGATTAATACTGAATTAATTATTTTTTAACTCCCAAATCAATGGTGAGTATGGTGTAATTATGTGTGGGATTAAGTGACCGTTACTCTTTGGTCAACATCTCCCACTTGGTCATATAAACCACAAATCCCATATCTCTCTGCCAACAAATCTTCTCACACTTCATGTTGGGAATGGAGCGTGCAATAAAAAATAAACAAGTAGTGTTATATCAAGTTACCGTCTAACCAACATAATTCTTTCACAAAATATCAATACCTCGAGGCATTCAAATATCACCAGTGGCATATACTATCCCTTTATTCCTATCGATATATTAATTGATCATATATTGAATATAATCACCTAGGTTTGATATGGTAATGGGAAAATAATTCTTTCTTAGACAATTAAAAAAAATTCATCTTAACATAAATGATTTCCTAATGTGTTCCGCTAGATCGTATACATCATAGTCATTGGAAAACACATTAAGGTAGCAACATCATGCTTTAACTTCATATTATAACTCTAAGTCAAAGAATATTACCAATAAGGTCACACAGTGATAAGGAAAGAAAACTCACCTGTCACTAATCAAAATAGGTCGACATTTAGCACACATAGTATGAAAGTGTGTCACGGCATAGCTTCCACTAAGCTGGACATGTCACTCTTGTACACCATGAGAATCGTAAGTATGACTTTTACCTAAAAAATAGCCTAAGTCACTAGATCAACATATGTAATGTTAACCTTGACACTCAAAATATGGCTATAAGGCTTTGATATGAAATCATTGTATTTCATATTTGACTTTCATAAGTCTCATCTTAGACTTACTAAGTCAACTACTAGATTTTATAGCTTATCATTCATAGAACACAAGTATAATAATAATTTAATATTACACTCACCTAGTGTTAATATTGAAAAGTCTCATTCTGCCAACTTCTCAAGTAGTAGGACAATTGTCTGTGTTACTAGGCCAATCAGAAGCTTGGTCACATTTCAATGTGCCTTATGATGTACTTGTATATTTATGAATGTTTGAAAAAGAAACATTAATCTTTATTTCATAAAGACTTAATACAAGAGAAAACATGTCCATCATACGCTTAGATAAATCTAAAAACTAAGTCCTACGCAGACATAAACTAATTACGTGAGCTTTAAAAGCATCCATAGGAATAGGCTTAGTTAAAGGATCCACTATCATCTTACTTATAGATATATACTTAATGATAACTTCTTTATCTTTTATGGTGTTTCGAACAAAATAATAATGCCCCTTGATATGCTTAGTTTTCCTGTGGAACTTTGGATCTTTAGCAAGCTGGATGGTAGTAGTATTGTCGTACATCATTTCTACAGGATCATCAACTCTAGGAGTGAGATTGAGATCTTGGAGAAAACTCCTCAACCATATAGCCTCTTGAGCAGTAAGGCAGCGACCAACATACCCTGCTTCTATAATTGAAAGTGCTATGCAGTTTTATTTCTTACTACGCTAAGATATGACTCCCCCGTCTATGGGGAATACATATCCTGAGGTAGATCTGGACTCATTCAGATCACCACCCTAATCAGCATCCGAGTATCCTCTTAACCTAAGGTTCCTACATTGAAAGCAAAAGACCACATCACTTATACCATGTAGGTTGTGAAAGATTCGCATGACGGCCTGCCAATGAGCAGGTCCTGAATTACTTTGATAACAACTTAACAAACCAACCGCAGAGCAAATGTCTGGCCGTGTACACAACATGACATACATTAAACTTCCTATTGCACTTGCCTCTGGGACATTGCTCATCCTCTCATTTTCTTTGTTTGTTTTAAGGCATTGGTCAAGACTTAAGGTTAGACCCTTTTCAACTGGAGTGTCCATGGGCTTAGAATAATGCATCCAAAAATGTTCTAAGATTTTCCTAATGTATACTTCTTAACTTAAACCAAGAAACTCCTTGGAATGGTTCCAAGTTATTTCTTCAGCTAGGACATACCTAACCTCAACCATGTCCTTCATATCGAAGACGGAGGATAACCACTGCTTAGTGGTTTGGATCATCTCCATGTTATCTCTAGCCAATAGTACGTCTTCAACTTACAAAGCAAGGAACAGAATCTCCTCTACGATTTTCTTGGCATACACACAGTGGGCTTCAGGAACCATGCTTAAGCCAAAAGAAATAATAGCTTCATAGAATCTGAAATACCATGCTATGGGAGACTGCTTGAGACCATAAATAGACATTTTAAGATGATAAACTTTATTCTCTTGACATTTTGGTACAAAACCAATCGGTTGATCATGTAAATATGTTCTTCAAGATTTCTATTAAGGAAAATAGTCTTTATGTCCATTTGAAACAATTCTAAATCCAAATGAGCACTCAGGGCTAAAAATAGGCGAATAGAGGCAGTTCTTATCACAGGAGAAAAGGTCTCTTTGTAATCTACCCTCTCAATTTGAGTAAATCCTTTTGCCACTAAACGGGCCTTAAACTTGTCGGTTGATCCATCAGCCCGATAATTGATCTTGAAAACCCACTTATTCCTAATTGATTTACGTCGGAGAGGAAAATCAACAAGTTCCCAGGCCTTACTTCTCACCATAGAGTCCATTGCATCCTTCATGACACCTGTCCACTCTTGGTTGTTTGGTGAATCAATAGCCTCTTGAAAAGAGGTAGAT
>NCQT01104480.1:16109-29873 GCA_002740465.1 Stenocereus thurberi
CATTTTGGGTTTTTTACCTTGTGGCAAGGAGGCACAGTTGTGATTGAGTCGTACTTTCCTTGTAAGTTTGGGCGATAGTTTGGCTTTTATCAAGACGTACCAAGTGAGCCATGGATGAATGATTGGGAGGGCACCTTATAGTACGTAGCTCGCTATTGTTTCAACCTGACTGGACACATAACGGGGTCTAGCATGACAATTCCTACTTCCCCTAATAAGAAGTCTACATTGGTCACTATGGCATATGCTACTTGGTGGCGATCTTCACGAGGCGATCTTCTCTCTCAAGGACCTGAATATCCTAGAGGCGAGACTGTGCAATGACGAAGAGCTTCTAAAATAAGAGTTGTTGATGATGCATTTGCCCTAGTTATTAGTTCTAGAAAAGCAAGTGCATATAAACCAACCATGCAGTAGCGTAATAAACATGCCCTATCCCTAGCTGAGCTTAGAAAAGAAGGAGGCGATATTTCCTTATTGGGAGCAGACGTATCTCCTTAAAAAAGCAGGCTGTTGCTCGCCTGGAAAAGAGAAGATTGAAGCCTTAAGAGGCTTAGGTATCAAATCCTCTGTTAGTGGAGCAAAGAATTTGTCTGGCCCAAAGAGCAAACCAAACAGTGTAATCAAGCTGCCTAGCTCCAAGGACAAGTCTAATAGTGCAGTCAATTCACTGAAATCAAAGAACAAACCAAAGAAAGAGGTGTATCTTGTTATCCTGCACCCTTTCCTCCTATATTTTGCCCCTTTTCTTGCTGAAATTATCCTCCTTTTAATGCAAGGATACACTGTCAAAGTTAGAAATAGACTCAAGGCTGCATTCGGTGACAAAGACAATGAAGCCACCTTGACTATGCCTACTGCTAAGTCAACCGAGGATGGTTCCATTGACATAATATCATTGCTAGTAAAACAAGTAGAGTGTNATTAGTCTGGCCTTGACTATAAAGCGGTGTTTTCAGCAATAGTTGAAAAAGTTCATCCTAAAGATAGAATGTGACATCATAAACATCCGCTGGGAAGCTGAGCGGATATATGGAACCTTATCATCCTTCCAGGCAGATTATTTGGGGCTAAAGAATACTGTCGAGACATATTTGAAAAAAGTCAGGCAGTACCTGAAGTTGAAAGCCCAATTAGAAGGTCAGACTCCTACCGAAGATGTCCTAAACAAGCGAACAACCTTATTAGATACACGTGGGAAGGCACGAGCTTCAGCGAAAAAGGTTGGTGCACAGTTGGACAAGGCAATTACTGCTATCGCCAAAGCTCATAAGCAAAGGAAGCTACACGTGGCTGATATTGAACGAGCAAAAGGGAATGAGCTGGAATTACAAGGCCAATTAGCAGAGACTGAAGCTTCACTGAAGAAAGCCAAAGATAGTGTGACTCTTTTGAGAGAGAAGTTGTTGATTTAGATGCTATCCCTAAGTTACCGTGGAAGAAAAAGCCCAAGTTGAAGTAGCAAAGAAACATGCCCAAGAACTTTTAGGCACACTGGATGCCTAGACTATGTCTAGTGGCTCTGTTTTAGCTTTTTAGGGGCATTGTTTAACTTGTTATTTCTTTTTGGAGTCAGTATGGGTTTATTGGAATTAACTCTAATATACTGCAATAAGATAAAACTCTTAATTAAAGTTTATGCAATAATACGTAGCAATAGAAAACAATCAAAACTAACGAGCACTAACAAAATTTATTCTTCCATTTTTTTATGGCTGTACTTAAGAAATATGCCCAAGTCCCAAGTTGCCTATGTACCTAAAAGAAATGTAATAGCCAAAAGGGTCAAGCTAGACGTAGTTCAACGACATATCATTTTTTTATTTGTTTTATTTTACCGTTCACAGTTTAGACTCTTCCGGGCTAGGAGTATTACAAAAGAATTTAACTTGAAAGAACGAGCAGTTTAGGGTCCTGCTTAGGATCTTTACAAATCATATTTCAAGGATAATAGCGCTTCAAGAACTTGTCATTTATGGGTCCCACGTGCACTCCAACATTAAGTTCTTGTAGGTTCCATTTGTGTTGACTTCTCTTACCACATAGGGATCATTCCACTTGGAGGTGAATTTGCTTCTAGACTTGTGAGAGACAATGATTGACCTTCTTACTCCTAACACTTGGTCTCCAACTTGGAATGAGCATGGTCAAACCTTTTTGTTGAATGCCCTTGATAGACGAGCTTGGTAGCATTCTAGCTTCTGTTATACCTGAAGTCTCCTCCCATCAAGGGTCTCCAGCTTAGCTAAGTGAAGACTATTATTCTCATCTTCCATCAAACTTTCCTGTATGGCGATGTGAAGCGGATTTAGAACTGCAATGGTAGAATGATGACCACCACCTGCAAAGGCACAGGTGTTGTAGCATAGATAAAATATCGTTGTGAGGGACCAAAGCAATCTATCGAGCCCTTTCTATCAGAAAATGCTAAGCAATAATTTAATCAGGGATTTGATTTAATAACTTCTAATTAACTAACTCTAAATTCAATCAGGAAGAAAGCGTCAAGGGATTTTTGTAGCGAAGAAAGGTGATTGGATCGAAATGATTAACATGCACTTTTCTCTAATCGGACAATTTTGAGGAATTGTAATCTATCCGAAAATTTAGTCTATTCCTTCAAAATCAACCAAATTTGCCTAAACTAAACAAAAGTTATTCTTTCAAACTAATTTGTCCTAATCTAGGTTGAATATTTTGGATTGCTCTCTATGTCCTCCTAACACGCAAATCTCTCTTTTGAGTCATTGCTATGTTAGATTTTATCAAGCAGTCTAACAATCAAATTTCACATTTCAATACTTCATTCCATTGTTTCAAGTGTTCAAACTAAAGCTATCTTCTTCTTTTTTCTGCTGCTGAGGGACTGGCATATATTGGGAGGTATTATGATTCTCAGCCATACAGCCGAAGGGAAAATGAAGGGGCCACAGTTACACATTTCACCACAGTTCGTAGCAAGCATCACAGTTGGACCGTGGTCTTGGTTGGAACCATGTTTATGCTCTTCTCTTGTTCTGCAGGTATAACACCTCATAGGCATCTGTAGGGGGTCAAAATATGCTCAAAGGAGGGGTAAATTTTGGGTCAAAATGGTCCATATTCTTGCAAACGTCATCAAATAATCATACTGAAGCATAAATCAATAATAGGAGTACAAATGATCACTTAAAGCACATAATTCTCGTAAAAATGCAAAAAAATGACCCTAAAATGATGTTTATAATAGGCACTTATCAAACTCCCCCATGCTTGACCTGTTGCTTGCCCTAAGCAACGCTAAAACGAAAAAAATATATATACACAACCTCATGATAGATATAGGTAACATTCCAATGGCAAAGCTAATCCAAAGATAGCCTAAAAAGTTGCAAAAATCATTAGCAAATAGATTAAGGAATGAAATTTTCGAAAACCACTCGATAGGCCATAATGTCAAATTTGAATCAATCCCACAAAATCATCAAATACAATCATTCAACATATGAAATAAATGGAGCTAGCAATACCAGTAGAACCTTACAATAGTTATATAACACTCATCACTCTTGTGTTTGAATATATACATGAAGGTTCCCTCAATTCTCATTCTATAGACTCAAATCTACCATAAGCTTGACAAGATTCTCAAATTCACCATCACTAGAAATGCAAACACACTAGACAATCATAAGGAGTTTCATAAGGTTGTAATGGCGTCAGGGTAAAGGTAAGAGGGGAACAAGTGTTTTAGAAATGTGCGAGCTAGAAGCCGTAGACTAGTTGCAATGCATTGCACAACATCATCCATAAACCAATACAAATCAACAAAATACATCCCCAATTTGAATAGACAAAAAGTTGAAAGTCATTAAAATCTTACAATCCCAACTAGACTAACACTCTTTGATCTTTTTTTCTTATTTTGATTTTCTTTTTGTTTCTCTTTCTTTTTTTTTCCTTTCTTTCCAAAGGAATTAGCCAAGGGAAATTCTTATAAAACTAAGAATCGTAACTCTTCTCTAAACTTGGTACAAAAAGGCAAGGGATTTTCCATTTGTCAATCAAGATCACACATCCCAAACAACCAAAATCCATCAAAAAATTTCAATTCACCTTACTAGCACCCAATCAAACTTGATGCCAGAGAATAAAATGCTCCTCTAGTCTTGGCTTAAGGGTGAGATAATAATTTGGCCATCGGCTATAATGCAAGGTTCAAATCAAGAAAAGCGGATATAGGCTCAAAGGGGCTAGCAAGAGATATAATATGCAACAACGGTGGCTATTTGGCCGTTAGGTTTAACAAATCAAAGAAATGCCTCAATCATGTCATCTAAATGTGTTTGCGAAATATGATCTTGAATGACAATCAAAGGAAGTTCTGGAGAAGTGATCTCAAGGAAGAGTCACACATGAAAGAAATATGAGACTAAATTGATGAAGAGTCTCTAAAAGCTCAAAGCCTCATAGGACATCTACCAAGGTCATAACTAGCTCACATATAAAGAGTTATGGGGTAATCAAGTTACACTCAACATATGGTTAAAACGTAAAGATCATTTCGCAAATTCATTCTCAAACATTTTTATGCATAATTTAGGTGAATCAAAGGATCAAATTAAACCGCAAAAAATCTACCAACTCTACAAGATCACTATCGAAGGATTTGTTTCCTTTTGGTTTTTTTTTTACATTTTTTAAAGCTAGGCTTTTTTTTCCCTTTTTGCTTTTTTTGTTAAAATGCAATCTAAAATCCTAAAAATGCAAAATCAATGAAAAGAAACTAGACTAAAAATGCAACCTAAAATGAAAATAAAAAGAAAAACTAAATATACTACTAAAATGCTTCTAACAAAATAAAATTAAAAACCGAAACTAAAGCTCCAAAAACAACTATCACAAACAATATATACAACACACACGCACACCAAATCAGGTAAGGCGTCAAATGCCAAATATAATGACTAACTAATTCCCCCATGCTTGAATCATACATCGCCCTCAATTTGGGCACAAAGAGAAAAAGGGAAGGAGAGTAGCACAAAGCAATCAAAAAGGAGTTGGGGAAGGAGGATGAGGTAGTTAGCCATAAGAGATATGCCAATCCCATCAAGTCTCCAGACAAGCCCTATAGTCCTAGACATATTATGCCAGGGTAGCAAGCATCCCACGGAACTCATTGTGGCACTCTTGGACAAAATCGCGAAGAGCGGCGTTCTCAGAAGCAACATAAGCTTGGAGAAACACTTACTCCTCCTGAATGGACCTAAGGGTTGCTTGTAGGTCGCCATGGTTAGTAGGTGGTGGTTAGGAGGAGCTAGGTCCTGCTTGACTAGAATGAGGGGGTCGAGGTTAGGGTGCGAGTCGAACAACCTCGGTATCACCAGGTACCTAATAAAGGTTAGCCCAGTGAAGTACGGTGGTGCGATTGATATTGAGAAGCGGCAAAAGCTGATCCCCAGGATAAATCCAACATAACCGCCCAGCATCTTCTCTACAAAAGTTCACAATCTCAAAGGCGGTTTGATCAAGCCACTCGGACCCAGAGACTATATCCTCAGGGTTGGGCTCAATACCCATAAATCGAACAATAGTAGTCACAATACCACGTATGACTATCCTACCCTTGATGCTAACAGCAACACTATGCAATTAGCTGGCTAAAAATGAACTGTGGTTAAGTTGGACACCGTCAAGCATACAAGATAAGAAATTCAACTCAGAAAATCTTAGAACATTTAGACTACTATCCCGAGTAAAGAAACAGCAAGCCAGGATACGTTGGGCTATCTGAATGCAAGGGTTCCCAATATGTGTGCACTTTGAGGAGCTAATGTTGTAGCTAACACTCCCCGAAAGTTCACCCCAAAATGCATTTGGGTTGAATTCACCTAGGACTTATCGGTTCGGTAAATCCATGCTAGGTAGAAAACTGAATATACTCTTAAAGATACCTAAATCAATTCGTATGCTTGTCCTTACAAAAAGAAAGAAATGTACTCGGCTTGACATTGAGGCCCTCTAGTGACTTCAACGTGAAGAGTACTCAGAAACTCTAGGGTCAGATCTCGATATGTATGCTCTTTAATTTCTATGAAGTGGGCATACCACCCCGTGTAAAAAACCATCTGATATCATATAACATTCCTAAGCAAGCTAATAATCCACCTTAACATGCCGTTGGTTGAGGTCCTCACTAGAAATCTAGTCAAAGTTAGGAGGATCTTCACAATCCAAGACATCCTCCATGTCAATCTTAGGGAAAGGCGAAATTCATCTAGTTGAGGAGAATTAGGAGAAGCCACTTTCTCCTTCATATGACAAAGCACGGCTTAGCGCCGTCGACTTCAAAAGTTATACGCCCCTGTGTTGCATCAATTTGGCCACTAATGGTAGCCAATAAGGGACGACCTAGAATTATTTGGGCATCATCCGTCTCGAGCATATTAACTATGATAAAGTCCTCTAATACCCAAATATTTCCTATATTGACAGACACATCTTTCAATTTACCTATGGGTTGAGTTTCAGAATCGTCTGCTAACTATAGTGAAAATGGTGCGGGTTGTAATGGCCCTAAGTAAAGTTTATGAAACAAAGAGTAGGGCATTAGACTAATACTTGCACCTAGATCACACAAGGCTCTATCAATTTCCACCTTTTCCATAATACAGGGGATAGGGAAGCTACCTGGTCAGAAAGCTTAGGTGGAAAAATGATGGGGATCTCTATATTTTCATTCTCTATGAATGTGGTGGCCTTGCCACCATCATTTCTGTCCTTACTCTTTACCATAATTATTTCTCCAACCTCTTCAATTGGTATGTCCTCGAGGTCAGTAAAGTCCTCTACTTCTTCCTTTAAGTTGGCACAATCACAATGCTCATGAGGGTTAGGTTCGTGCTTGCTAGGAAGTCTACCTGAAGCCATAGATGGAAAGCTAGCTTGTTGGGCAATTTAGACTTCCAACATCTTGTTGTGAGTGGAAAGCACATCAACCTTACTGGCTAATTACTTAATGTACTCATCCTGCTTTTGTTGTGCCATAAGCATACTTTCCATCATAGCTTCTACATTGGACTTTTGGGGTACCTGAGAAGGGAAATAGGTCTTTGAAAATCGGGGGGTGGTCTAGCATTTATCGGGGCATATTCGGAGGCTTTGGATTAGACCTATATTAGAAATTTGGATGATTCTTTCAACCCAAATTATAGGTAATAGAGTAACGGTCATTGGTCGGTCTTAGGTTGTAATTTGGATATAATTGATTTCACTAGAGTCTTGGAAAAAAAGGACTCCCAACTTGACAATTTAAGGTCACATGTTCAATAGAATCACAAATTTCAGCATTAACATTAATATAGTCCAACCTTTGAATAATAACATCTACTTTAGCAGAAAGTAAAGTAAGTGCATCAACTTCAAGCTTATCTCCAACCTGTTTAGTATGGCCTCATTTGGTGGACCATTGAAAGTTGTTGAGTTCCGTCTCTTCAATCAAATTATAGGCCTCATCTTCAGTCCTGTTCATCAAAGTTCCTCCTGCTGCCGCATCAATAGCGGACCTTACAAAATGTGTCACACCATTATAAAAGCCTCAATAATAATCCATCGTTGAATACCATGATGGGGGCATAAATGTAGCAAATCTTTAAACCGCTCCCAAGCTTTATAGAGCGTCTCATCGTCCCCTTGAGTGAAGTTGGTGATCTAATTTCTTAAGCTTGTCGTTTTGCTCGAAGAAAAAAACTTGGGCAGGAAGGCTCTAGTAAGCTCATCCCACGTGGTGATACATCCTGAAGGCAAAGAATGAAGCCAAGCTCTTACCTTATCCCTTAGTGAGAAGGGAAATAAACGCAGTTGAATGGCATCGGCGGAGACTCCGTTTAGTTTCAACATGTCACACACTTCTGAAAAGACCGAGAGATGTAGATTTGGGTCTTTCGAAGGAGTTCCTCCAAATAGGGATTGTTGCACGATGGAAATGAGAGTCGGCCTGAGCTTTAAGTTTTTTGCACCAACATTAGGGCGAGCGATACCTGAGGTGATTCCTTGAACTCCAGGGGTAACAAAATCTCTAGGGGAAGTTCTTCTTGCCTCACATCTTTGTTCTTCAATCTTCTACTTGTTCCTCCTTAAGTGGAAAGTTCTTTCGATTTTGAGATCGAGATAGTATAGAAACGGACTTCGCATAAAAAGGGAAGATTCCTACAAGCACTATCAGCAACACTACCAACGTGATTAAACAATGAAAATAAAAACCAAAAAAAAAACTTAGTCACTTTTGTAAGACTAACTCGATAGTTAACAAATTGGTCCCCGACAACGGCACCAAAAACTTGACCACAACTTGTTGGCGCACAGGTGCTATAGTATAGAAAAAATATCATCAGCATGGACCAAAGCAATCTATTGAGTCCTTTCTATGAGAAAATGCTAAGCAACAATTTAATCAAGGATTTGATTTAATAACTTCTAATTAACTAACTCTAAATTCAATCAGGAAGAAACTGTCTAGGGATTTTTGCAGCTAAGAAAGGCAATTGGATCAAAATGATTAACATGCACTTTTCTCTAACCGGATAATTTCTAGGAATTGCAATCTATCCAAAAATTTAGTCTATTCTTTGGAAATCAACCAAATTTGCCTAAACTAAAAAAAGGTCGTTCTTTCAAACTAATTTGTCTTAATCTAGGTTCAGTATTTTCGATTACTCTCTATGTCCTCCTAACATGCAAATCTCTCTTTTGAGTCATCGCTGTGCTGGGTTTTATCAAGTAGTCTAACAATCAAGTTTCACCTTTAGTACTTCATTCAATTGTCTCAAGTGTGCAAGCGAAATTTAGTCAAAAATCCACTCACAACATGATATTCACTTGATAGAATAAAATCAAACCAATCATGAAACAAAAGCGCAATTCTATTGATCAAAACATGATCCAACTACACTTCCATAAACTAATAAATTCCTAGACAAAATAAACTACTTACTCATGATCAAAAATTAAATAATTAACCAACGATTCAGCGAAATCTAAGAGGGAAGGAGTTGACAAAGGCAGCCTTCAGCCAAGGTCTATGAACCGCAAGCCAAACCGATCTCTACACTTAAGAATTCTCGCTTAAACAAACTCCCAATCCTAACTAAAAGAGTGAAATTTTGAAGAAAAAAATGAAACTAAAAGCGTGAAATTTTGAAGAAAAAAATGAAACTAAAAGAGTGAAATTTTGAAGAAAAAATGAACTAAAACTATCTTCTTCTTTTTTCTGCTGCTGAGGGACGGGTATATATAAGGAGGTATGGTGATTCCCAGCCACATAGCCGAAGGGGAAACGAGGAGGCCATAGTTACATAATTCACCATGGTCCGTGGCAAGCCCCATGATTGGACCGTGATCTTAGCTGGAACCATATTTCTGCTCTTCTCTTGTTCCACGAGCATAAAACCTCATGGGCATCCATAGCAGGTCAAAATATGCTCAAAAGAGGGTAAAATTTTGGCTCAAAATGGTCGAAATTCTAGCAAGCATAATCAAATAACCATACTCAAGCATAAATCGAGAATAGGAGTATAAATCATTACTTAAAGCACATAATTCTTCTAAAAATGCAGCAAAATGACCTTAAAATGATGTATATAATACGCACTTATCAAACGATTTCAATTCCATACACTATAGCGAAGGCGATCGACTGTGTTGGTGTCCTGTGCGTGATTCGGTAGGCCCAATGAGCCTTCACTAGTTTTTCACGCCAATCCTAGTTAGATTTTACAACAGACTTTTTCAGTAAGTTGCAAAGTGTTTTGTTAAAGCGTTCTGCTAGGCCGTTTATAGGGGTATTGTACATAGGAGACTTGCATTGGGAAAACTTAAATTTCTAGCACAAGTGAGTCATCAGGCTGTTGAAGAAGGCTTACCATTGTCAGTGAAAATGTACCTAGACACACTACATTGATAGATAATGTGTGTCTTTTTGAAGTCGACTATATTTTCTTTTTTAACCTTCCTTAGTGGAATTGTTTCTGCCCATTTAGAGAAGTAATCAATAGTGCCAAGACGTGGGAGTGACCAGTAGATGACTTAGGCATGATTGGTCCAATGACATCAAGCCCGCATGCCTCAAAAGGCCAAGAAGTAACCATTGGGTGGAGAGGTTTTGGAGGTTGATGTATGAAGTAGGCACAAAATTGGCAAGCATTGCACATCTTTGCATAATTTATGCAATCTTGCACCACAGTGGGCTAGTAGCAACCCATCCTCTTAATGCGATCATGTAGCCTAGGCCCTGATTGGTGTGCTGCGCACACCTGGTTGAGCTTCTGTCATCGCTTTCTTTGCTTCTTCTGTATCCAAGCATCGTAACCAAAGGCCATGAAAAGAGCGTTGATAGAGTGTTCCATTATAGTAAAGGAAGCGTGAAGCTCGTTGCTGTATTTCCATCTTATGACTTGGGTCACTAGCAAGTTTCCCATGCTTTAAGTACTCAATTATAGGTTGCCACCAATCTTCTGCATCTGTCTCATGAACACAGATAATATTGATGTCTTCCTCTGAGTCTTCATCACAAGGTGGAACAATTCAGTGGCTACATACTAGGATAGTCATCCCCTCTTTTCACCCTAATACCAAAGTAGTCGTGAGGCTTGTAAGTGCGTTAACCATCTCATTGGCACTCCTTAGCACATGTTCTAACTTGACTATGTCCAACTTGTTCAACAATCATAACACATGCTTGTAATAAGGGACAAGATCTTCTTTCTTAACCTCGCACTCCCCAAGTAGTTAATTGATGACCAACTGCCAGTCACCATAGATGTTGAGGTCTCTAATCCCCATCTCAATACCCATTTGAAGACCTAAGCTGAGCGCTTGGTGCTTTACCATATTGTTAGAGCATAATTAGGTAGGCATAAATAAATACCGGATGATGTGCTATCCGGGGCACACAAAAACTACTCCCTCACTAGCACCATCCTGTCTTACTGCTCCATCGAAATACATTTCCCATGAAGGAAGGATATCAATGAAGAACACATCTTCCATGGGCAAATCATCATTTAGCACCCAATCATTAGGAATTGGATAATCTGTTAGGAAATTTGTCAATGCTTGCCCCTTAGCCAATCATTGTGGTACATAGACAAGGTCATACGGCTTTAAGATTACAACCCATTTTGCCAGTCGCCCATTTAGGATTGGCCTAGACAAGATGTACTTGATGGGATCGACTTTAGAGACCACTTGCACTGTATAGGCTTGCATGTACTGTCTAAGTTTTTAAATGACAAAGATGAGTGACAAGCAAATCTTTTCGATGTAAGAATACTTTATTTCAGTGCCGACTAACGTATAACTTAAGTCGTATAGGGCGATCTCTTTTCCTTCCTTATTTTCCTGTGCACATAATACTCCTAAGGAGTTTTCCTGAGCTACAATGTACAGTAGGAGAGGTTTTCCAGGGATGGGTGCCCTCAACAAAGGAAAATAGGGAAATACACCTTCATTTTCTCGAGAGCTATGTGACACGACTCGTCCAACTCAAACTGTACAACCTTTTTCATAAGGTGGGTGAAGGGATGATAATGTCCTTGAAGATTTGAGATGAATCGTCAGATATATGCCAAGTGACCTTGAAGTCCGTGAAGCTCCCCTAAGATTCCTAGGGTTAGGCATCTCTTTAGTAAGTTGCTCCTGCATCCTCAAGTCCGAAGGGCATCACCTTATAGCAAAAAATGCCTTTGGGTGTGCAGAAAGTTGTGGCCTCTTGATCTTCTCGCACCATTTGAATATGATGGTATCCTGTGATACAATCCACGAATGACAACGCTTCATGCCTGTGCTAGCAGCGGGAATTCATCTTTTGGATAAGCACCATTGGGATCTCGAAAGTCCATGCAAATACGAAATTGCCCATTTTTCTTCCTGATAGGCACATGTTTGCGATCCATGTTGGGTACTTGACCTTGTGAATAAATCCTGCCTCCATGAGTTTCTTGACCTCTTTTTCGATTTTTGGTACCAAGTCTGGGCGAAAACGTCGCTGAGGTTACTTCATGGGCGAAACGCCCCTTTTGATGGACAGGCGGTGGACTGTGCCCTTTGGATCTAACCCAGGCATTTCCTTATAGCTCCAAGCAAACACATCCTTGTACTTTGACAGGAGTTCAAAGTATTGCTTTTCCTCTTCCTGTGTAAGTGATGAGCTTATGTAGACAGCGCGGGCCTCTTTGTTAGTTCTAAGATTCAACTCTTTTAAATCATCAACGGTAACCAGCCCTCATCTTTGAGAGTTTTAGGAGTTTCTGCCATCTTTATCTTTGAGTCTAATTTATCACATTCATGGATTGTGATATGATTGGAAGAAACAACTTCGTCTTTCTTCATCTCCTCGTTAGAGTTAGAGTTTTTTTTTTTTTTTTGGTCGACTTATGAAGGCCACAGTAAGCATCTTTAGTGAGCCGTCCGTCTTATAATCCAGACTAGGGAAACGCTTCATATGAGAAGAGATAGAGCTCTAAACTTCATTTATTACTCCCCAATGACTAAATGCATAACTTTTCTCCTGCTGAAGTTGTAAGTTTAAAGACTTTTCATCAGCTTTTATTCGGGTAAAAGCTGAAGGATTTGGCTAGGGATCATGTTTGATTCTGTTAAAAAATAGGGATTTATGATCTTTCCCTTTCCTTATACGGGTGAATACTGATGGACGTTTTTTTCAAAATGGATGATTGTAGCGTGTCAAACACAGAGGGCTTTGGGTTAGGCAAAGCATTCCCATCTACTTCTTCAGCTGAGATGTACTGAATCAGTAACTCCTTGTCCTTCCATCGCCCAGAGATTCTGACCAGCTACAGTGGCGTGAACCCAACTCCAATTTTAGAGACACCTATTGAACCTCCCTGCTCTTGGATCTTTCTCTGAGTTTCAGCAACACCATGAGGCTTAGCTTCGACTACCTTTCCTAAGGTACCTAGATTTTTCATGTCACAACCTGCCATCTCTTTAAGCTTGTATGCATTGGGATCAAATCCCTCCTTAGTCCATGCACTTGACAAGTCATCATCTTCTTTAGAATAAACGAAAAACCTGGAAAGAGGCGACCTACTCACCTTAGCTTACCACATCTTAAGTGTTGGAACTATTACACTCCCTTTTAGGGTGGCTATGCTAGCTCCATTATCCTTATTTAGTGGCTTTGGTCTGGATACTTCTGTTTGTGCAGTCGCTAAATGGTTACTTGCCCTTGTTGTGAAGAGACATAGGCATGTACCTTAAGACTGATGGCATTGATCCCGTTGAAGCAGTAATTGGTTTAGTAACTTGTTCATAAGAAGTGGTGTTCCTTATTTACTTGTTTCTTTCTTAAGTTGTTGCCTAGGAGCATCCTCTTTTCTTGTTTGAAGAGCATGCTCTATGCCACCTTTACTTATGGAAGAAATGGTTGATGACATGGTTTCATTAGGTGCAGCACCTTCTTCGAAGAACTTCACAGTAACAAAATGAGACTCAGCTTTAATAAATGGCTTAATACACCCACTAAAGACCCTTGGTGTAAAGTGGAAGCCACAATCCCATATTTACGGAGCCACGCCGCACAAGTAATAATCTGTAGGAAGCATTAGCATTCATTACATGGAAGATTAAGGATGTTGACAAGTCTACCATTATCAGTTAAATGCGAATCATGTCGATTGCATGATGGCCCTCAAGATTAAACCCTTGAATCATCATTCGGCTCTTAGAAACTTCTTCCACTGTGATACCTAGGTCATTTATTGT